>JAODAL010001308.1:0-238125 GCA_025379985.1 Phyllomedusa bahiana | reverse complement strand
TTTGAAAATTTGAAAATTACTACAAATTTCTAAGCCCCAAAATGTCGTAAAAAAAAAAAAAAAGACATTTAAAAAATGAGGCCAACCTACAGCAGCCATATGGTAGAGGCTAGTTATAAACAATTTTGAGTGGAATAACTATCTGTCTTACATGCAGAAATTTTTAAAATTTAAAATTGGTAAAGTTTTCAAATTTTTCACGATTTTTTGATATTTTTCACAAATAAACAAGCATTTTTTAGACCAAAATTTCTTACAAATCTTAAAGTATAATGTGTCACGAGAAACAATCTCTAAATCACATGGATAGG
The DNA here is from genome assembly GCA_025379985.1 of Phyllomedusa bahiana. Taxonomy (NCBI): domain Eukaryota; kingdom Metazoa; phylum Chordata; class Amphibia; order Anura; family Hylidae; genus Phyllomedusa; species Phyllomedusa bahiana. The sequence goes on along the minus strand of JAODAL010001308.1, from coordinate 237,814 downwards.
TTAAAGTGTCAAAAAGTTATTCTCACATAAAGTGACACATGACAGATTTCAAAAATAGGGCTCTGTCAGAGAGGCCAAAACTGGCTCCGGCGGTAAGGGGTTAATCTGTGGGTCAGACAGGTTTAATGGTCATTCTGCGGTACAGGACAGATATAGTCAATGTCCAGTTCAACTAAAATGGTGGTTAAAAAGACTCCTATTTACGGCACTTTTTAAAATCGGGGGGTCATGCAGGTTTGGCTCATGTGGGGCCCAGGACAGGTTATCAAGCCCTTTCAACTAAAGGTGGTTCAAAGATCTTTTTCGACTTTAAAACTGGGGGTCTGAGGTTTGGGGCTATGTGGGCCAGGACAGGTTAGCAATGTCCAGTTCAACTAAAAATGGTGGTTGAAAGACTCCTTTTTCAGGCACTTTTTAATCTGGGGGTCAGATAGGTTTAAGGGTCATGCTGCGTTCCGGGACAGGGATAGCCCAATGTCCAGTTCAAGTAAAATGAGGGTTCAAATCATACTGCCTTCTGGCACTTTTTAATTTGTGGGTCATGCCGGTTTAAGGGTCATGCTGTGGTACAAGACAGGGATAGTGAATGGTGTGTGACTTTTTTTCTGTGGCTTTTATAACCTAAGTGTGTTGCCTAAGATGTAGCACGTATCCATTTGCTGCTGTGGATGTTTATTCCAGCTTCTTCAGCCCTGTTTGGGTGTAAGAATAAAGGTGTTGTTCCTCTCCCATAGACTTTAACCCCTTCCCGACATTGGGCGTATGCATACGCCCTAGCGGGAAGTGACTTCCCGCAAATGGACGTATGCATACGCCCTGGCGATCGCGCGCTTGCGGGCGAGCCGCGTGCGATCGCGACATGGAACTAGCGGTAAATTACCGCTGGCTTCATGCCCCATCACCCCCGGCTGGAGTGAGCTCCGGCCGCGGGTGAAAACGCATCATTACCGCAGCCTGTCATGGCCGCGATAATGATGCCGAAGGCAGGAGGAGTGACTCCCTCTGCCTACGATGGGCGAGGCAAGCGGCACAGATGCCGCCACCGTCTCCTACCAGACTCCCCGGTTTGCTGTCTGAATGCATCCGGGTAGTTGTTGACGTCACCATGCCACAAATGCATTGTGGGCATGGTGTCATAGTTGCCATGGCGACCTATGCACAGCAGTAACGCTGTGCACAGATCGCCTCTTCAAACAGCAATCTAATGATTGCTTTTCCCCAGCGGGGATTTGCAGTTACAAATCCTCACTGGGGAAAATTAAAAAAATGTGAAAAAGTAAAAAAAAAAAAAGTAAAAAAGTAAAACACAAAAACAAAAAATAAAATTAATACACATACATGCCCTTTTCCCTTTACAAATGCAATCGCCCCAAAAAAAGATCAAAAATAAATAAAGTACCCATATTTGGTATCCCCGCATGCGTAACGATCCACCCTATAAATCTGTCATGTTAATTAACCGTATGGTAACGCCGTAAAAAAACAAAAACAAAAAACAGTCACAGAATTGCGATTTTTGTGCATCCTGCAGCACATTAAATGGAATAAAAAGCGATCAAAAATTCATATAAACGCCAAATAAAAAGTTCTTACACGTCTCTGTATACGGAAAAATAAAAAAGTTAGGGCTCTCAGAAGACAGCGATGCATAAATATTATTTAACACAATAAAAAACACTATTTTTTTTTTAAAGTGTTTCCCAAAAAAAAAAAAACTATATAATTGGGTATCGCCGTAATCGTATCGACCCTGAGAGTAAAGCTAACGGGTTTCATGGTACTGCACGGTGAGTGCGTGAAAAATAAAAATAAAAAACACTATAGGATTTGCAGTATTTTCTTCACCCTGCCTTCCAAAAACGGATTTAAAACTGATCAAAAAGTCTGGTCCCCCCAAAAATGATACCAATAAAACGTCATCTCATCCGCAAAAAACAAGCCCTACACACCCGTACACAGAAAAATAAAAAAGTTATGGCTCTCAGACTATGGCGATGCAAAAACGTTTTTATTTTCTTTTTGAATAAAATGTTTTTATTTTGTAAAAGCAGTAAAACATAAAAAAAAAAACAAATTGGGTATCGCTGTAATCGTATAGACCTGCGAGTAATACTAGCATGTCAGCTATGCGGCACGGTGACCGCTGTTAAAAATAAAAATAAAAAACACTACAGGAATGCTGTATTTTGTTCAAAATGCCTCACAAAAACCTTAAATAAAAAGTGATCAAAGCGGAAAATGCCCCCCATAATGGTTACTAATAAAAACGTCAACTCATCCCACAAAAAACAAGCCCATAATCCAGTCCGTATACAGAAACTGAAAACGTTATGGCTATCAGAAACAGGACAACATAAAAAAGCAATTTTTTATAGACCTATTTTCTATTGTGTAAAAGTAATAAAACATAAAAATAACTATATAAAATCTATACCAATTGCAATTTTTACCGACCCCCATAGTAAAGATATCCTGTCATTGATACTGCCGGTGAACGCTGTAAAAATTGAAGCCCAAAAAAAACAAATGGCGGAACTGCGTTTTCCCTCATTTTCATAGCCCAATGCAAAAAAAAAAAACTTTGGAACACCTGTGCACCCAAAATGTACAATACACCCCTAGATGAGATCTATGAGGGTTTCTGAATCCCAAATGGGGTGACTTCTGGAAGGTTTTCACCTGTTCTGGTTATTTTGGGGGCTTTGTAAATGCGACATGGCCCCAAAAATCTGCGTTCCAAAATCCAAGTAACACTCCTCCCTTATACGCCCCGCCATGGCCCCAAAAAGCAGTTTACACTCACATGTAGGATATTGCCAACCTTGGAAGAAATTGCGTAAAAAAGGTTTTGGTGTTTTTTTTTACCAGGATGCCTTGTAAAAATTAAAAAAATTCAGCTAAAATTGCAGATTATTGGGAAAAAAAGATGTTTTTTAAAATTTTCACAGCCTAACGCTAAAAATTTTTGTGACACACCTGTGGGGTCGATATGCTCACTACACCCCTGGATTATATTCCTTAAGGGGTGTAGTTTTCCAATTTGGGGTATTTTTAGGAGTTTCTTATTTTTAGCACCTTAGGGTGTCCGCAAAACTGAAATGGCCCCTAAATAAAATCGTAATGTAAAATGAGACCCCAGAGTCCAGTAGGTGCTCCTCCCATTCTGAGGCTTGTGGTTGAGCCAAATAATGGACTAGGGCCACAAAATGGGATATCTATGAAAACGGCAGAATCTGGGAAATCAAAATTAAAATTTTCATTTCCCTAATCACACTTACTGTATTCTTGTGAATAATGCATAAAATTAGAAAATCTGCAAAAAAAGTAAAATTTTGAAACTTCACTTCCCTTTGCTTATATCCTGTGAAACACCTAATGGGTTAATAACTTCCTAAATTGCGGTTTTGAATACTTTAAGGGTTTAGTTTCTTAGATGAGGTCATTTATGGGGGTATCTAAATACAGGGCAATCAAAGTCACGTTAGAACTGGACTGGTCCCTAAAAAATGTGTCTTGGGAAATTTTGTTGAAATTAGAAAATTACTACTAAATTTCTAAGCCCCTAATGTCGTAAAAAAAAAAGACATTTAAAAAATGAGGCCAAATACAGCAGACATATGGTAGATGCTAGTTATAAATATTTTGAGTGGAATAAACTATCTGTCTTATATGCAGAAATTTTTGAAGTTTAAAATTGGTAAATTTTTCAAATTTTTTCACGATTTTTTGATATTTTTTTACAAATAAACAAGCATTTTTGGACCAAAATTTCTAACTATCTTAAAGTATAATGTGCACAAGAAAACAATCTTGAATACATGGATAGGTTAAAGTGTCAAAAAGTTATTCTCACATAAAGTGACACATGACAGATTTCAAAAATGGGGCTCTGTCAGAGAGGCCAAAACTGGCTCCGGCGGTAAGGGGTTAATGGTCATCGGCGATAATATATTATCGACTATCGGAAATCGACTTGATGATTGCCGATATCGACTATCGACCCGATGACGATAGTCAACGTAATCGCTCATCACTAGTAAGAACCCATCTGGTCAAAGAGTTCCGTAATTAATGGTAAAGGATAAGTTTTTCACGGTTATCTTGTTGAGGCCACATCTATTCAGGGATGTAGAGAACCATCCTTTTTCTCAGCGAAGAAGAATCCAGCTCCTGCAGGCGAAGAGGACTTGCAGATAAACCCTTTCTGAAGGTTCTCTTGTATGTAGACTGACATGCCCTGAGTCTCTGGTATGGATAACGAGTATACCCTGCCCCAGGGAGGACTAGTACTGGGCATCAGGTCTATAGGGCAGTCATAGGGGCAATGAAATGGAAAAGTTTCAGCCAGTTTTTCAGAGAAAACATCAGAAAAGTCCTGATATGCAGCAGGCAGACCTGGCAGAGGCTTGAGGGGCGTCAGTGGAGAAGTGGGGTGCATCGGGCGCGGTATTACAAGACAGTGAGACTGGCAGTCTTGACCTCAACGTGTGACTTCGCCCACCTTGCAATTAAACATAGGGGCGAAGAAGATTGCCAAGAAAGAGCGGAGCAAGACATAGAATGCAATATTCTCCTTGTGTAGCGCCCCTACATGAAGAGTATCAAACAAAAAAGAAAAGAAAAAACAGGACTTAAGTCCTGTTTTTTTTTTTTTCCTTTTTTTCTTTTTTATTTGATAATTTATTGTGAGTGACATTACCCTTTACTTTGGGAGGTATTGGATGTTCTTGGAACCTAGCCCAATGTATTTCTTAGGAGTCTTTTTGGTGTTAATCCTACATGAAGAGTAGTGGCATAAGGAAGAGATGAAAATACCTCAAAAGATAAAGGAAAACACAGCGCACTTGTGCATAACCAGTAAACTTTTGTAAGCGGCCAATTTAGCTAAATCGATGCACTCACCTTTTAGAGCTGTACTGATATGGTACAACTCATAACAGCGTATGGGAATAGCACCAGGTTACGGCAAACAACTTCGTTTTTCTCGGGGTAGAGCAGCTCCGGACTCCTCCAGGCGCGCATTCAGTGTAGACTCTGGGATAAGATATAAAGCAAAGAAGAGATACAGGTTTCGTACAAAACTGAATAGAATCACTCAGTAGTTCCCTGCTGATGGAGGAAATCACCAAGGGTTTATGTAGGGGAACCACCAGGAGACGATACGTAGTCACCAGGGCTGTGTCTATGAAATTCCCAGCTGATCCAGAGTCCAGGAAAGCTGCAACTGGAATCAGACACTAGAATCGGTTAGGATTTAAACCGGCATGATCTGGCGTGGAGAGGAATTACTCACACCTAGGGATGCCTCTCCCATGTGGCCTAGGTATGTGTGTTTTCCGGACGTTGTTGACTGAGCGGACAACCCCAGTGGTAATGTTTGGGGCTGGAGCAGTAGAGACACTGGTCCTCCTCACACCGTCGGGACAATTACTGCAGAGTCAGGTAGGCTCTGTCCACTTGCATGGCCTCTTCAGTGGCCAGTTATTATTATTTATTTTAGAGTGCCCTTAGGTAAAGAGCGCTGTACAATTGAGGGGAGTTATATAGATAACGTTGGTCAAACAAGTACAAGGTGATGATAAATAACTAACAACTGGTACAGAGGGAAAGAGGGACCATCCTGTGAGGGTTTAAAGTCTACAGGGAATGAGGGAAGAAACAGAAGGTGAGGGGCAGACATGATGGGGGAGTAGTGCAACGGGGTTATTGTAGGTTATAGGCAATCCTGAAGAGGTTGGTTTTCAGGTTGCTTTTGAGGCTTGTGAGAGTGGGGTAGAGTCTGATGTGTTGGGGCAGTGAGTTCCAGAGTGTGGGGGAAGCACGGCAGAAGTCTTGGAGACAGTTATCTGAAGAGCTGATAAGGGGAGAGCAGAGAGGAAGGTTCTGTGAGGAGCAGAGATTGCGTGAGGGGAGGTATCTAGACATTAAGGCAGAGATATATGGAGGGGAGAGGTTATGGAGAGCCTTGTAGGTCAAGGTTATAAGTTGAAAGGTTTGAATAATCCCTCTTGCATTATTTTCTATTGTACATTAATGTCTTTGCATCAACCTGTATGGTTATGTTTCACTTTTTTATCTTCTGTTTTCTTTCCTTTTTCTTCTTAGTATGTGTCCTTTAGATATTCCTTTACATGTTCTTTAGTACATAAGCCTTGAATTTTATGCTTTTCTGTTCTTCTTTTTTCCAGTGACATATATGATTAAGGTAGTTTGAGACCGAAACGTCAAAAATGACTAATATGTCACTATAAATGTCACGTTTTACTGGAGCTTAGATGAAATAAACAAATTTGCATTAACCTTTTGGAGTACTGTTGAGACCTACTATGCATTATTTGTCAATCCTCAACTGGCCCCCAACACATTCAATTGCCTTCTATAGAGTGCCACACTTTGACATTGATTCTGTAATAAAAAAACAAAAACATCTTTTTCTGGAAGTCCATCAGTTTAACAGTTTCTGTGAGTTTCCTTGGGAAACATAACATTAAGAGACATTAAATTTTACATGCAAGACAAAACATTCTCATTGGCACAAGAAATCAATGGCCTAGAGTCATCCTAAAAAGATAATATCTGCTACTTGAGTTAGCATTGGATGATTGCTCACTCTACTTGTATATGAGCTGTGTCAGGCATGAAAATTTATTTACATGAATAACTTTTTCTTTTACCTAGTCCAGCTAAAACTCCTGTATTGTTGACATAGTGGAGGGTGTTAATCAGGCCCGGACTGGTTATATACTTTACTGAGCACTTTTTCGGAGGGCCGGACAGTCAGTGGGCCGCCTGCCACAATCTACCTCTGAAATAATTGGGCAGAGCATTCCAGTTTATTTCTGACCCTATCATATAGAGAACTATGCAGCTGTACAGTTATAGCTGCATAGGTCTTTTTTGAAGGGTTGCCTGAGGTGGGGAAGGGAATCAGTGAGTAGAGTAATAAATTATCTCCCTGCCTCCAATAATATTGTGCATCTTTGGAGGGTACAGGTGGGGAGCGGCAGGTAGCAGTGTCAGGGCAATGTAACAGCAGCACTGATTGGTAAAACAGCAGCCAGCAGGGGCTGTTTCACCAATCAGATAGCTGCAGACAGTCCACACTTACTACTTTGGGCTATCCTCCCTGTGCAGCTTCACCTGTGTTCAGTGCTGCCCTTATGAGAAGAGGAGGAAGGAAGCTCCAGTGCAGCAGCCTCTTCTGTCAGTAATGGGAGGAAGAAGCAAGGAGACAGGTAAGTTGGGGCTGTTCAGTATGTGTCTATACATGTATATGTGCACTGTGATGCATGTGTCTAGCGTGTGTATATAGGCATACCTCCCAAGTGTCCCTATTTTGGAGGGACAGTCCGTAATTTTAACCCTTGTCCCTCTTAGCTCTATAAATGTCTGTCTTTTTAATTTGGGAAATAGATTTGCATCAATAAACGGGCTATATTGATTTAAAAGGTATCTGATTGCTTCCTTGATGTGTATTGGATAACAACTTATTTAATATTTAATCACTGGATACACTGCAATCCTGAAAATGTCTTCCTTTTTGGCTGTCTAAAAAGTTGGCATGCATGTGTTTTTGCATAGTTAGAGGTGTGTCTTGGTGTGAAGTCATGTGTTTGGGTGTGGTTAGAGGCATGACCTGATGTGTCCCTCTTTTCAATCTCTAAAAGTTGTTATATAGCTAACTGTCAAGTGACTGTAAGCATGTGTGTGTATGTATATATGGCTGAACTGCATATGAATGTGTCTTGTGTATGTACATGCATAGTATGTGTGTATATGTTGCATGTATATGTATGTGTCGTACATATGTGAACGTATATATAAATAGGCATGTCTAGTGTGTATATCAGTAAATGTCTGCCATGCGCAAATATATCCAGTGTGAAAATACATGTGATATATATGTATTTATATCTGAACTGTACATACATTGTTGTGGTGTGTAGGTATGTGTGTATGTATATATACACACTGGGCACATGTAAACACACACACAGAGGTTTACATACACTAAATAAAAAGCCCCATCTCCATGTTTTTCTCACTTTCTGACATAAGATCATAATAAACCTTACCCATTTTAGGTCAATTAGGGTTACCAAAATTATTCATATATGCCAAATGCCAGAATAATGAGAGAGAATTTTTAAGGTATTTTTATTACTTTCTGCAAAGTCAAAAGTTTACATACATTTCATTAGTATTTGGTAGGATTGTCCTTAAACTGTATGACTTAGGTCAAACGTTTTGGATATCTTTCCACAAGCTTCTCACAATAGTTGGTAGGAATTTTGGTCCATTCCTCCTGATAGAACTGGTGTAACTCAGCCATGTTTGTAAATCGACTTGCTTGCGCCTGCCTTTTCAAGCTTGCTCATAAATTTTCAATAGGATTGAGATCAGGGCTTTGTAATGGCCACTCCAAAACATTGACAATGTTTCAGGTCATTGTTCATTTGGAAGACCCATTTACGCCCAAGCTTTACCTTCCTGGCTGATGTTTTGAGATGTTTCTTCAGTATTGCCACATAATCTTCTTTCCTTATGAGGTAATCTATTTTGTGAAGTGCACCAGTCAGAGTGGCCTTTCGGCCCATGTTAATGCAGTACCTGTTTCACTATGGATAATGATACAGTCTTCCCAGCTTCTTCTAGCATCTACACAAGGTCTTTTGCTTTTGTTCTTGGGCTGATATGCACATGTTGGACCAAAGCACGTTCATCTCTGAGACACAGAACCCGTCTCTTTCCTGAGCGGTTTGATAGCTGGACATTCCCATCTTGTTTGTACTTGTGTATAATTGTTTGTACAAATGAATGAGGTACCTTCAGGTACAGTGGGGAAAAAAAGTATTTAGTCAGCCACCATTTGTGCAAGTTCTCCCACTTAAAAAGATGAGAGACCAAATACTTATTTTCCACCATTATTTGCAAATAAATTCTTTTCAAATCAATGTGATTTTCTGGATTTATTTACTCATTTGGTCTCTCATAGTTGAGGTCTACATATGATGTCAATTACAGGCCTCTCTCATCTTTTTAAGTGGGAGAACTTGTGTGATTGGTGGCTGACTAAATACTTTTTTTTCCATACTGTATCTGGAAATTGCACCCAAGGATGACCCAGACTTGTGGAAGTCCACAATTCTCTTCCTGATATCTTGGCTAATTTATTTAGACTTTTTCATGATGTTACACACAGAAGCAGTGTGCTTCCGATGTGCTTTAATATACGTCCCAAGGGGTCTATCTCTAATTAACTCAGATGTTGCTAATAAACCTAGCAGAAGCTTTTGACTTTGAGGAAAGTCTCTCATTATTCAGGCATTTGACAAATATAAATAATTTTGTTAATCCTAATTGACCTAAAATGGGTAAGGTTTACTCTGATTTCATGTCAGATATAAGTGTGGGTGTTTGTGTGTTTACATACTTTATATATATCCAGTGTGTATATGTTTATAACATGCCTATTTGTTCAATTTACTGTATACATGTTTATACACACACACAATTTCTGGCTTACGATGGGTAATGTAGGTTCTGGGGTATAGTGTGAAATGAAATTAGTCTCTGGTGTATAGTGTGTAATGTAATGTAATTTCTGGGGTTTAATGTGTAATATAATTAATTTTAGGGAAACGATGAGATATTATTTCTGAAGTACAAGGTACAGTTCATTCTTGAGGTGCAATTAGTAATGTGGTATCAATTACATTACACTTGGTATCCATATAAACTAACTGCACCTCAAAAAATGAACTGCTAATTATACTACAGATATAATATCTCACCTTACCTCTAAAATGAATTACATTACACACGAATCCCAGAAATTACATTGAACACTGTATCCCAGAGATTACATTACTCATCACAATCCAGAAGTTAATTACACTACACAATGTAGCCACAAAACTAGGATCTGGATTGTGGCGAGTAATGTAATTTCTGGTGTAATGTTTGTAATACAATAAATTTTTTGGGTACAGTATGTGACATAATTCATATCTTGGGATGCAGTGGGATTAGGTGCTTTAATCTTCCACTTTTATTTTCCTCCTTCTGTTGTGTGTACTACATATTTAAATGAGTACTGATGGGGGTGGGAAGTAAAGAAGAATTTGCTGCATTGTGTGGAAATATTGTATGTGGACTGGTTGGTTTTGATTGCCAGGGCTGTTTTTGAGTCCGCCCTTGGTGTTTGTGATTAGGTATTGTAAAATTGGTTACTTGAAACATATTGATACATCAGTATCCATAACACTTGATGAGCATACTGAACATTTATTCATTGTAATCTGATAGTATCAATAATATCCAGAGCTGAAACTTTGCAGTGACAGAGATTATTGACAACGGGAATTATTAGTAATGTTATAAAATTATTTAATATGGTATATACCTAAGGTACGTATTCTTGGGATAATGATTTTTCTCGAAAAAATAGTTTCTTAATGGCTGTTTTTACATCTTTGTTACGAAAACTATATATCAGAGGGTTTACTACAGGGGTCACTACCGTGTAAACAATAGACAGTACTTTATTTAATTCGTAGTTAGTGCTGGCTTTTGGGCGGACATAAACAAAAGCCACTGCCCCAAAGAATATCAGAACAACTGTAAGGTGTGAAGCACAAGTAGAAAAAGCCTTAAATTTCCCTGTAAAGGAAGGAATTGTTGAGATTGTCATTATAATGCGAACATAGGTTCCCAGGGTAAGAGCAAATGAAAACAAGACTATTGATGAAGCAGTGAAAAAATTCAAAGTCTGCAGTTTATCTGTATTTTGACATGATAGTTGCAGTAAAGGTGAAAGATCACAAAAGAAATGCTGAATATTTCGACCACAAAACTTTAAATTGGCAATTATGAAAGTGGCGATTAGGTTTGGAAAGAAGCCCACTATCCAACACGCCAGAACAAGAGTACGGCACACAGGACCACTCATAATTAGGTTATAGTGTAGGGGGTTGCAGACTGCGCAATATCGATCATAGGACATAACTGATAGAAGGAAACACTCAGTAGATCCTAAGCAGAAGAAAAAATAAAACTGGGTGATACAATTTCTAAAGGAGATGGATCTGTTTCTCCCAGCTAGAAGGACAAGAATTTGAGGGATTGTTACAGATGTGTATAAAATTTCAATAAAGGACAGGTTGCTGATGAAGAAATACATAGGGCTATGAAGATGGATATCAGTGCAGGTTATGGTTATGATTATGATATTTCCAGTAAGAGTTAAAATATACATGACAAAAATTATTCCAAACACACTACAATGCCATGTGTAGAACACAGGGAATCCCAGCAATATGAAGTCTGTAATATTATGAGAAAACACACTCTCCATTAAGAAATGTATTGAGATAATATTAGTACACAAACTATGACGAATCCATATTTGTGCTACATTCACCATAAAATAGATTTTTTAGTAATTTATGTTCATGCTACACATTACTTCACAGTTTTCTTTTTCAAAGATAAAGACTATTATAATATTTGATAAATGATGGTGAAAGGTAATCAAACTGGTTAATCTTAGGATATGTGTAGTATTAAGATGAGATTCACATATAATTAAATCTCAACATAATTAAATGGCATTAATATAATTGATTATTGTTTTAAATATCTGATTATTTTTTATCTCTTCTTTTGTCCACAGTATGCAAATACATAGGTTGGTTTTGTAGATCACTGCGAGAACGATGTAATCCCATGAGTGGGTGCTGTTTTCGTTGCAAATGATAATGATGATCTGGTATCAGAACATTTGTCTTGCACAATAAAAATGATTGAATCAGTGACATAGCTCTGTTTGTTATCTAAAAGGTAACATAAAGCATAAATATTAAAATAATATTTAAATGTAACTGAATTGAATGCAAGAATAGCTAAAAGTTAAAATAACCACTGAAGCAAGAGTAATTTTATATATTCTTGTGATTAATAAGCTAAGAGTACCATGTGATTATACTTACACTATGAAGTTATCCCTGTAAGAAAGCAATTTGTTAACTACAAAGAATAATAGTAATCATTAAATAAATACACGTCTGGCATTAATGTATTTTGTGTTCATTGTGAAGTTAGAAGGTAAACAGGAAAATAAAACCTCTAAACATTGACAATCACTTTAGGAATAAAAGAATTAAAAGGCATTGAAAAGGATGATCACAGGTAAACTAAATGTTATCAGACTCAATTGTGTAAAGGTTGAGTTAATACATATATATATATGCAGGTATAAATTTAATGAATGAGCACAATGTTTTCTCCAGTGTATATTTATGGTATAGATTGGTCCTCTGAGATTGTGATATTTTAACAACGAATGATAATGGTGGTCAAAACACAAAAGTGGCATATTCCCTGAATAATATACAGCACATGCTTTCATAGTTTCTACTGTATTTATAAACACATTAAAACAATAATAAACTGTTTAAAATAATGATAAAAAGGAGAAACATTAAAAGGGGATGTTAAACTAAATTGAAATCAATTATCTGTGAACTTGAATAATTTGATGTGTTGTACATGTGTCCCTTTGACATCCTTTTTTCTCCATTGTAGTTCTTAAAATTCACTCTATAGGAAGCACAAGTTTATCTGTTGAAGAATTGTCTACCATATGTATTCTAACAAATGTTTCATGATTTACACCTTGTGGCATTATATTCAATGTTTGCTGGTGTCTCTAAATAAACACTAGTAATGGAGAAAGAATGCATTATGCATTTAGTGAATATATATATATAATATATATATATATATATATATATATATATATATATATATATACTCATATACACATTTTCAACATGCTTATCGTATACCTGTTTTTTGTTATAGGTTTACAATAAGAAAATTTACCGGTGCAAATGTAAGTAAACTAGATACAGAGAACAGTGCACAGAGCTTGGGTATGACAATATGTATAAATTTAGGACGGCATGTATGAACGGCGGACTATTTCAGTTACTCTGGCGTCACAAAAGCTTAGTTTAAGAGACATGTTCTAAAAATGAAATGAACAGTCACATCAACAAGCGTCGGTGTGACAGTTTTTAATGTGCCATAGATTTTGGGCGTTCTGGGGGTGTCACAACACATTTTTTAGAAGTAGACACATTTATGTTTCTTTGATGCCAAACCTAGGCGCATAACAGCTAGAACAGCCAGACCAGGTTAAAGGTGATCTGCCTGAGCCTGACTTTTTGTATTGACACTACAATACGCCTGTATGTATGACCTGCAGAAGAACAGGTTCATACATTCTGGCGCATTCTACACTACCTTAAAGTCATTTAGAACTGGCCTGTCAACACCTACATGCATACATGTCGCTGGTAGTGTATAAAGCATAATTAAGGCACCTTGTACTGGGTGTAGTAGTTGATAAGTAACAGTAATACAAACTGTGAAAAAGATTGTGGTGAAACTAGCTTGAACTATTTAAAGATAGAACATTTAGTGGCCACGTGATATAACATTAGAACTTTTGAGATAGATACATTTCTAGTGTATTGGGGAGAGTTAGGAAAGAATACATAATGCTTGACTGAAGGTATCTGTGTACCTTGCATCCAGAGGGAATTCCATTTACCCCATATTTTTCCAAATTTGTTGTCTTTGTTGTTTAGTCTGCCGGCTACTATTTTTTTCCTTAATATCTAGTTTTCATGAAAATTTCTGCACTGTATAAGTGTGGAATCCACACCTAAAATCCATGCTAGTATGTGCGGATTTTAGACATAAGCCAGATGAAGTGTGCAGCAGGAGGACATGAAATGAGTTGTTTCTGTAAATTACAATCTAAGGTCAACGCTTGATTGCTATTGGTCCTAATTGTCCAGTTTATGGCCATTTTGGACCCGGTTATCATTTAGTCTCAGTGCTAATATATAGTCTTCACATACTCAATTGGACAATTGGGTAGCTTCAAAATGACAGAACTGCAGACCTGGGAATGTATTGTAGAGTACCGGTGATACAGTATTTGACATTTTGAATAGTTGTGTCTCCAACCAGCACAAAAAGTTTGCACATATATCTATGTTATCTTCACCATAATATCGGAGATATCACATGAGGAAGCGCTTGTTCTGCTTTTTGTTTCCTGCTATACTGAATATAAAGTATGTTAGGTATGTTGCTTGGTGCACCTCAAGTTCCAGCAAGAGCTGACTACTTCTTTATATAGAATATAGACTGAGAGCAGGAAAATAAAATTTCAGCAGTGATTAACATCTGATTCAAATTAGTTTAATTCAGTGAAAATAAAATATAAAAAGATTAAAACCAAAAAAGTTGATGCAGCATGCAAAATCTTAACCTATTGATCCACTGACCTACATTTTGATGAATGAAAATTAACGTACAATCTGATAGTATAAAACTATATATTTCATGGTGCATTGGGTACTGGTAATAGTAAAAGGAGGTCAATGTTAGCCTTGAGGTGACAAAAAATACCACTGACTGACACCAAGCTCCAGTACTAGTAATAGATAGGCGTCTGTCAGATATGTCTGATTTGATAGACATAAGACCTGCGGCCTATAAGCCTAAAAATGGGGTAGAGAGCTGGTGGCTCGCAGCTCTGCTAAGGGCTATAACTGTTTGAGTGTCCTGAGGATGCACTAACAGATAAATAAACAGCACAGACCCAGGATTGAGGGTATTTACATACCTCTGAATACTCAGGACAGCGATTCTGGGTGTTATGAGGTATGCTGCACTTTAGGGCGGGTAGTTTCACCATTGCTGCAGTACATTACACAGTAAGTGACAGACCATTAGAAACTCTATGGGTGACATGTATGAATGGCATTTTTCTTGCGTGCTTTGAGACAAATAAACTGTCATAGCCATGTTTTGTAGATGTATGAACCATTGCACGCCAAAACTTGTGACAATCTGTGCCAGACAAGACACTTTTGAATGTGCCAAAGATGCAGGGGTGTGTCATGCCAGAGTTTGTCACAAACCTGTCATGCAAATCCATACCAGTTTCAAAGTGGCATGGCTGAGACTACTTCTTTTGTAGAATGAGACACATTTATAAAGTGCTGTGAGACACTTTCATACATACTATCGGATCGTACACTATATAGTTGATTCCTGATATTAGACATACTGTGACAAAAATGATCTTTCCGCAAATGGAAGTACGTGTTTTGTAGGATTGTGCAGGCTCATAAGCGGGGCCCACATGATTGTAACATGGAACTAGTTGTATATCACTAACAAAGGAATCAGGGCTTCCTATGCATCACTACACCCGGCAATGCATTGCAGTACTGCTATGTACTCCTATGCATGGTCAGTGATCTAAAGACCACTGATACAAGTACCCCATGGGGACAACTAAAAAAAGTGAAAAGGCATAATAAAAGTAAAACACAAAAAAATGCCTTTTTCCATCTACAAATACCAATCCCCTAAAAAAAGATCAAAAATAAAGTATGCATGCATAACGACCTATGGCAACATGTCAGATTTCGGCTGCGCCATTTTTTGTGTATTTTGCACCAAAAAATTGTTGCAACTCTATTCTATATACAGTGGGAAAAAAATTATTTAGTCAGCCACCAATTGTGCAAGTTCTCCCACTTAAAAAGATGAGAGAGGCCTGTAATTGACATCATAGGTAGACCTCAAGTATGAGAGACAAAATGAGAAAATAAATCCTGAAAATCACATTGTCTGATTTGGAAAGAATTTATTTGCAAATTATTGTGGAAAATAAGTTTTTGGTCAATAACAAAAGTTAATCTCAATATTTTTTTTTATATATCCTTTGTTGGCAATGACAGAGGTCAAATGTTTTCTGTAAGTCTTCACAAGGCTGGCACACACTGTTGCTGGTATGTTGGCCCATTCCTCCATGCAGATCTCCTATAGAGCAGTGATTTTTTTGGGCTGTCGCTGGGCAACGTGGACTTTCAACTCCCTCCAAAGATCTTCTATTGGGTTGAGATCTAGAGACTGGCTAGGCTGGCTAGGACATGTCTCCAAAAATGTAGGTCTTTGTTCCTATGTGCATTTGCAAACATTAATCTGGCTTTTACATGTTTCTTTTGGAGTAATGGCTTCTTACAGGCAGAGTGGCCTTTCAGCCCATGTTGATACAGTACTCGTTTCACTGTGGATAATGACACAATTATTCCAGCTTCCGCCAGCATCTTTTCAAGGTCTTATGATTTTGTTCTTGGGTTGATATGCACATGTCGGACCAAAACACATCTCTGAGACAATGAACCTGTCTCCTTCCTAAGTGGCATGATGGTTGCACAGCTTGTTTGTACTTGCATATAATAATTTGTGCAGAAGAATGGGGCACTTTCAGGTACCTGTAAATTGTACACAAGGATGAACCAGACTTGTGAAAGTCCACAATTCCAATAAACCAATCAGAAGCTTCCAAAAACATGACATCATCATCAAAATTGTTTAGGCATAGTAATGGCACAGTAATAGTAATCCTAGTGTATGTAAATTATTGACTTTGCAGAAAGTAATAAAAATGTCTTAAATTTTTTTCTCTCTCATAATTCTGGCATTTGACAAATATCAATAATTTTGGCAATCCTAATTGACCTGTAATGGGTAAGGATTTCATGTCAGATAGTGAGAAAAACATGTATATGTGTCTTTTTATAATATATAGTGTATGTAAAATTCTAGTGAGACACGTATGGAACTTAGCGGATCAAAGTGCATTTTCGAATCTACTTTTCAGTGTCAAATGTGCCTGAATCTATAAAAGTGTTTTTTGTACACTCATAAATGGTGTCTAAAGTTCATCGCTCCCTTCCTGTGTGTTTGCCGCATTATGGAACATAGGTGCATTAGTAATGTGCCAAACGTGTAAAAGCTATAGATAGGCTGGAAATAAAAGAAAAGTCATTAGAATAGCATATCAGTGAATAGAAACTATAGTACTTATCTACTGATCTCGCTTGGTGGACCACATTTCCCAGCAAGACCTTTGATGTGCTGGCTCGTGCTGTGTGAGAGGGTGAGAGTAGCAAAAATAAATTTCAAACTTAATGTATTAAAAATTAAAAATTTAAAAATCTTAATAACATCATCAGTGGGTTATTTGAAATAAAATTAGTTTTAGATTCAATTAATTTTAAATACATTTTATAGAGATTTTTGGGATATTATATATTTTTATATTAACTTTATATGATAATTTTTTTTAATTTAAATATTTTAATTTTATATAGTTTAATAATTATCATAAATTACTTGTTATTATTGTACTGGTGTAAGTTGAGAAATAATGGACATTTTTTTTTCCCTAACAGCAAATCCAGCTCCACTTCGACTCCACAGGCTCAGGCAGACCACAGTGAAGTAGGTCTGCCTGTCCGAGCAGTAATGCGCCTAGTTTTGCCGAACCACATTCATATATGTGTCTAATATTACGAGTGTGGTGCGCCATGCCCCCAGAACGCCTCCAGAATGCCCTCTCATGTTAGGCGCATTAAAAAGTGTTGATTCTTACAAACAATGCACATTCGTTCGGCACATTAGACATCATAGCTGGCTAACTTTAGTGCATTTTATGCCAGAAAAGGGGGAAAAACTCGATTATACATGTCTCCTCTAGTTTCAGCTGTATGTTTGAACAGTTGTACACCAAAACTAGGCGAAGTTTGTGCCAGGCAGAACTTTGAATGTCCAAAAAGACACATAGCAAAGCGCCTAAGATTGCTATGCTTGCAGGCATAGCCCACAGATTTAGGACAGGTTCATACATTCGGGTGCACTTTGCACTCATCTAATGCGCCTTAAGACTGGCGTGGCTGTGCCTTTTTTCTGATATGCTGCTCCTGTCTATAAATCTGTCATGTTATTTAGCAAAAAAAAAAAGACCTTACACAGCTCTGTATACAGGCCTGGACTGCCCATGCGCCAAAACCCGGGGATTTGCCGGCAGGCCGCTGGGGTCCGGGCCGAGGGCAGGTCGGTCACCGCCCAAGAGGACAGTTTCCCCCCGACGGGCCCCGAGTCCCGGCGTGGTCTGTGGGCCTACAGGGGCCGCAAAGGTAACAGCGACCCGGGCCCCTGTGGGAGGGGGGCGACAGGCCCCCCCCTCGCCACACACTGCAGGCCGGGTCACCCACCAGCCATGCAGCCATCCCGGGCCCCCGCCTGCCGCGCGGTGCAAACAGCGCGGGCTGAACTTGGGATCTATGATCCCCTGTTTAAAATCCCAGGAGGCCGCGGGGCAGGGCGCGTTTTTGTGGGCGTCATCGGCGAGCTCCTGGCCCGCACTTGTGTGAGCGGCCCCCGGCTCCCGGAGCAGGTGAAGAGGACGGGACGCGGGTGGTATTACTTTTTTTTTTTTTTTTTTTAAACTACTTACTGTCCCTGGGCCTATAATAGCCCCGCCCCGGTTTGATGCCTGCCCCCGGGGCCTATATATGCCCTGGCTATTGATGCATGCCCTGGCTACCTTACCCCGCCTGGCAGTTTATGCCCCCCTGGCTACCTTACCCCCGCCCCGGCTATAGTTTCCCTTCCTGGTCCCTTTTCCCTGCCCTGGCTAACTATACCTGCCCTGGGTAATATTTTCCCTGCTGGCTATTTGATGCCCTTCCCTGGTACCCTTTTCCCTGCCCTGGCTACCTATATCCTGCCTGGCTACCCATATCCCGTCTGGTTTTATTGATGCCCTGCCTGGCTACCTAACCCGCCTGGTATATGATGCCCTGCCTGGCAACTATCCCTGCCGGCTAACTATCTGCCCCGGCTGCCCATACCCTGCCCCGGCATATGATGCCCCGCCTGGCTACCTATACCCTGCCCTGGTATATGATGGGCCCCCCCTGGTACCTATACCTGCTCTGGTTATGATGCCCTGCCCCGGCTACCTATGCCCTGCCCCGGCTCCTATACCCTGCCCTGGCTATATGTGCCCTGCCTGGTAACCTATACCCTGCCTGGCTTATTTATCCTCTGCCCCCCCCCCCCCCCCGGCTATCTATACCCTGCCCTGGTATATGATCCCTGCCCCGGTACCTATACCCGCCCGGTATATGATGCCCCGCCCTGGCTACGTATACCTGCCCGGCTAATGATGCCCGCCCCGGCTACCTTACCTGCCCTGGCTATTGATGCCTGCCCCCGGTACTTCCCTGCCCTGGCTCCCTATACCCTCCCCGGGTATATTTTTTTTTCCCCTGCCCTGGCAAACCTATACCCTGCCCTGGCAATAGATCCCCTTTCCCCTGGTTTAACTTACCCTGCCCGGGCTATATGATCCCATGCCTGGCTAATATCCCTTTGCCCGGGCCCTAACTATCCCCTGCCCTGGCTCCCACCCCCTTTCCCTGGCTATATGATGCCCTGCCCTGGCAAATTATGCCCTGCCCTCCCCTATTGATCCCAATTGCCCGGGCCCTATATGATCCCCCTGCCCGGCCCCCTATCCCTTTGGCCTGGCTTATGATCCCCTCCCATGGTTTCCTATCCCGGGCCCTGGCTATATGACCCTTTTTGCCCTGGTTTTTTACCGTGCCCTGGCTACCTATACCCTGACTGGCTATATTGATGATTTTACACTGGTTCCTTTTACCCTGCCTGGCTATATGATGCCCTGCCCGGCTACCTTTTCCTGCCTGGCCTATATGATCCCCCTACCCTGGCTCCCCATACCCTGTCCGGCTATTGTTGCCCTGCCCTGGCTCCCTAAAACCTCCCGGGCCCCTTCCTTATACCTGTCCTGGTATATGTTCCCCTGCCCTGGCTACCTATACCCTGCTGGTCCCCTTATCCCCTGCCCTGGCTCCCTATCCCTGCCCTGGCTGAAAAATACCCTGCCTGGCTGCCTATACCCTGCCTGGCTATATGATCCCCTTGCCTGGCTCCCTATACCCTGTCTGGCTGCCATCCCCTGCCCGGGCCCAAACCTTTACCCTGCCTGGCTATAGGGTTTCCCCTCCCCTGGCTCCCTATACCCTCCCCTTGGTGCCAAACCCCCTCCCTGGTATTTGATGCCCTCCCCTGGTGCCAATCCCTGCCGGGGCTGCCTATAATAGCCCTGGCTACCTTTCCCCTGCCCTGGCTGCCTTTTCCCCTCCCCTGGCTGTTTATAATGCACTCCCAACTATACACTCCCCTTTGGTTTCCCTATAATACCCCGGCCTTCCCTTTATAAAATGCCCTGGTGCCAAATTACACTCCCCTGCCTACCTATATATTGTCCCTGCCTCCCCAAATTTACTGCCCCTGTTTTTCTAAAAGTGGCCCTCCCTGCCTGCTTTACTGTCCTGCCTGCCTCCCATACTGGCTCTCCCAAAACCCTATAAAACTTGCCCTGCCTGCATAATATGGGGGGTAACGAAAAAAAAATTTAAAATTCAAAAAAATTCATGTTTATTTCTTTATTTTCTTGCACCCATACTATTGATTCTTTTTGGCTAACGAAATTTTAAAGAAAAAAACATGATTTTATTGATTTAATATTTATTTTTCTTTTCCCCCCATATTATTATTAAGGGTTTATATAACTTCGGGTAAAACTTCTTTTGTGTTAAAATTTTGTTTTTCGGTTTGGGTAAAGTTTTATTTCAGTTTTGCTTTGGGAAAAACCCATAGGAGCGTGCTCGCTCCCCCTTTGGGTAAAAATTTAAAGGCGCCTTTTTTTCCCTTAGCCAATACGAGCGCGATCGAATTTCTTTTCCCCATAGAACTCTATGAGAAAGGGTAGCTCGCCTCTGATTGGCTACTGGACGGGGCCCCCGCCACTTCAACCAATCAGCTCGGGTTTTTGCATTTTTAAGTATTTTGGGAATGTCCCCCCTTTGAATATTTATTGGTCCCAAAATTCTCCATAGGATATAATGGGAAATTTGTGCTCCTATTCTGATTGGTTAATAATCCCTTTATAGGTTAGAATGGGCCCAAATGTCGCTCCCATTCTGATTTTGGGCCAAACTTCTCCCAAAAGGATATAAGGGGCTTTGTGCTCCTATTCTGATTGGGGTGGTTCTGCCGACCCAAAGGGAATAGCTTTAAAAAAAATGTTTAATTAAATGTATTTCCCGGCAATTTTCTTATTGCAATTTTCCCCATGTAGCGCGGGCTTCCGGGAAAAAAACGGTTGGGTTTGGGTTTTTTAAATGCTTTAAATTTTTAATGAAGGGTTCTGCTCTTTATCCCGATAATGTTTTACATTTAATAAAAAAAATTTTTTTTATTAATACTTCATGCCGCACGGGCGCTGGGGCGCCGAGATTTTCGGGGGGGCCCCCCTCTCTATAGGCTATAATTTGGGGGGAAGTAGCTCGCGCTCTGATTGGCTGGGAAAAGACAAGAAACCCCCTAGCTCAAACCCCAAAAAGCTCTTTTTGTTCCTTTTTTTTTTTTATTTTGAATTATCCCGCCGTGGATTCTGATTTTGGTTTTAAAATTTTCCCTAGACTAGAAAAGGGGGCTTTGTCGGGTCCTATTTGATTGGTCAATTTAAATTTTCCATAGGCTTGAAAAGGGTCTCTGTCGTATATTTTGATTGGCTGAGCTAGCCAAATTTCCCCCCCGGGTTTCTTTAACAATTTTGCTCTTTTCAGCATTTTTACTGTATTTTGAACTATCCGCCTGGATTTGATTGGTCTAAACTTCCCCATGGTTTTTAAGGGTTTCACTGTCGTCCTTTTCTGATTGGCCGGTTTATATGACCAACGAATAGCTTTCTGATTTTGAATTACTGTATTTCCCGGGCAATTTTCCAATATCCTAATTCTTGAATTGGATTTTGGGAAAAGTGTTTTGTTTTATGTTTTTTTTTTTTTTAGGTTTCAGCTTTTTTCCTGAAAATTTTTTTAAACGCCTTTATAAAGGCGATTTTTGTTCTACCCCCCCAAACATCTGGAAGATTTCTCGCCCGTCCACCGTCTGCCCCGAACATTTTTTGGCGCAGCCCTCCCCGGCGCCTAATCCCGCACTCCCCGCCCATGTCCCCGCACTGTGCCCCACACCGGGCGGGGGCCAGGGAACTTTTCCCCCTGAAATTGCACCTCCTCGGGGCAATCATAGGCGCAGCCCCCCCACTGCGCCTGGGCCCGCATGGCCTAAACACAGGCGAGGCGGGGCAGTTTTTACATTTATGTATGAGCGCGCCCCGGCCCCGACAAAAATCGGCGGATTCTCCCGGGAAAAAAGGGGAAAAGGTGCGCCCCGACCCGGCGGGATTCATACATGTGGCCCTTAATGTCTTAAAAAAATAAGACATTTTAAAAATGTTGCTGACCTACAGAAGACATATGGCAGATGCTTATAATTATTTTGTGTGGTACAACTCTGACTTACACGCAGCAATGTTTGAACATTGACATTTTTCAAAATTTTAAACCTTGATATTTTTCACAAGAAAAAGGGTTGTGGGTTTTGTAGGCCCCATACACTCTTACGGCTACAACAGATTTCTTATATTTAGACAAATACCACTTACTAAAAGAAACTCTATGTACTTTCCTGTTAAAGTTGAGTTAAGAGGTACAAAGAGGGAAAGGGGGGGGGAAAACTGTATGAAAGCCCTATTAAAACATGAGGGCATTACAGCAGAGCTGTTACACAGCTTTTTTTGCTCTTTCTCCATATATAGCTTTGGGAAGGTACTGTAGTTGCAATCTAGGTTGCTTTCTTTCGCCAGTTTAAACCCTTACCAAGGAAACCACCATAAAAAATTTTACTTTTTTTAAAAAAGTCTACTTTTTAGAAGTAATTTTTGGGGTCTCCCTAAAAAATTTAAAGGGGATGTATCGCTTCCTTACTTCAGCAAATTAACTTTCTTGTTCCCAGCTCTTAATGCGGGGCGTTTCTTCCCTCCCACTTATGACATCTCCCCCCCCTTTACTGCGGTGAGACTCCCCCCCCCTCCCTCTGAGTCCACATATCCTGTGCTCTCCCTATGTCTTATTTTATAAAGCTGTATACATACCACAGGGGCATTTTAATCTAATTGACATGACCTCAAGCTGGAATGTATTACACTTTCAAGAACGGCCAGATCTTTTTATGCGGAGAGTTAGGCACGGGGCAAAATGTATGTTTTCTCTTGACAATCTGTGCGTTGTTTCTTAGGGGTGGAAAAAAGAAAATTCTACGGCCCCCCAACTCCAAGTCAGACACACAGCTCCTTGAATGACCCAGGGGCTGTACAGAAATTAAATGACTCTCAGCTATGAATTTTCAAAGGAGGAGGGTCGGAGGGATCGACCCACACAAGATAAAAGGGACACTGGAGAACAAGGCAGCTTTCTAATGCATCCAATTTCAAATTGGTGTTTTACTGTCCCCCATTTGAAGACCATTTAATGAAACAATAACACCCCTTTAAGAAAAGGACTGAAAAAAATGATTGCTTCTCTTTTACCAGCAGGACCTACTTCCCAATTGATATGCCTTTTTTTATTGAAATAGCTCATTAAAATAAAAGGGAAAAGACTATAATCCATACATCACCTGAAGTCAAGTGCATCATTGTTTTTGGAAGGAAGCAGCCATATGTACCTCTCAAGATTTAGTGAATGCAAAGAGGGACATATCAGGCCATGCCTCTGACCATGCCCAAGCATATGACATTATACCAGGCCATATCCCTAACTTTGCTCAGACACATGACATCATACTATACCATGCCTCTATACCCAAGCACAAGATGTCACACCAGACCACACTTCTTGCAATGCCCAAGAACACCCAATCATGCCCAATTTTTCCCCATAAACCAGTTCGTGGTAATCCGGAGGTTTTATAAGATAGTGTGAAACCGTTAATACACAATGCAGACTTGTTGTTCCGGGGCATGTGCCTGGGATCACCAAGACATATTTTCAAATGCATAAGACAGCAGGATGGGCCCTGGAATCTGGAATAGCCCCATGTTAACAGGGGTAGTTGGGAGGTAACAAGAAGCCATGCCTTTCTGCTTCTGTACAGTTCCTTTAACCCCTTCACAACATTAAAAGTACATACAGTTTTTAATAATATCAGGAAGAAAAATTTTCAAATTTGTGATAAAAAGGTTTCTATCTATTTCCCTGTTAAAAGTGATTAAGCATAAATGGCAGAACAAGTTTCTAAATAGTATTTTAAGGGGTTTTACCACAAAGTAAAATTGATGTGGGAAGCTTGCAAAGTAAATAACCATTTTCACCATTCATCAGTATCAAAAATTCTCTACCATTTTTGTTTTAGCTGCTACCTTATTGATCTATAGTGTACAGCTTGTTTCCAGGGTATACGACCAGTGGGTAGAACTCCTCAATCCTGGCTAAAAATGCTCAGATATCAATTTTCCACTCAGGCAGCTACTGTAATTTTATTCCCTGCCTAGTAATCACACACACTCACTGTTGAGTGAGTGTTCAACCCCCAGGTGCTGTCATTCTTCTCCTGTACTCCTTAGTAATTAGTCAAACAGTACAAATAAACAGGTATGTACAGTGGGAAAAAAACAACTCATTTGATTCCTCCAAGGATTTGAACCTAGGGCCTCTATGCTGAAAGGCAGAAGTGCTAACCACTCAGCTACATTTTAGCTACTCGCATCTCATTACATAAATAGACCTTTATTTGACTAAATTGAGTATACTGAGAGGAAATGCTTGGTGAAGTCAAGCCTGTTGGGTCACATGATATGCAGTTCAAACAAATCATACACGTCCCTTTTTGAACACACTGAAAGCTTATGCAGGACAAACCTTTGTGGTAAAACTTCTTTAATCTTGCATCACTTGAGCTGATTTTTCAAATGTATCAACCCACTTAGGGGGACATGTATGATCCGTTTTTTCAACATTTTCTGGTGTAAAATGCGTCTGAGTGGTCTATGATGTCTAATGCACCTAATGAATGTGTTAGGCGCATTGTTCGTAATACTCGATACTTTCTAATGCGCCTAACATGAGGGGGCTTTCTGGGGGCGTGTCGCACCACACGTAAGATTAGACACATATATAAATGTGGTTCAGCAAAACTAGGCACATTATTGCTCGAACGAGCAGACCTATTTTAATGTGGTCTGCATGAGCCTGAGAAGTGGAGCTGGATTTGCTGTTACGGAAAAAAAAAGTCAAATATTTCTCAACTTATCATTAAAATTTTAAAAAAAGTCATATAAAATTAATATAAAAATATATAAAATCTCAAAAATATAAAAATATCTCCTATAAAATGCATTTAATTTTTACTACATTAAATTTGAAATTAATTTTTGCTGCTCTCCACCAAGCAAGATCAGTACTATAGTTTCTATTCACTGATATGCTATTCTAATGACTTTTCTTTTATTTACAGCCTATCTATAGCCTTTATACATGTTAGGCACATTACTAATGCGCCTAAGTTTCATAATGCGCCTAACACATAAGCCAGTCGCGTCGAACTTTACACATCATTTATAAATGCACAAAAACCACTTTCATACATTCAGACGCATTATACACTGCAAAGGAGACTCGACACTTCACTTCGAGGCGCCTTCCTTCATGCATGTCTCCCTTAGTCTTCCCTTATCACAGCGTAAATCACAGAAAAATAGCAGTGATAGGCACTTAAAAATAGCTATCACTGCAGTGCTCTCAGAAATGTTTCTATTGTAATGTCTTTATTAAGTGGGGCTCTCACAAGACCCAGCCCCAGTACTCACCACAAAAAATTGTAACAGTATCCTCCCCACTAGATAGCCACAGTGCTTTCACATGAAAATCAGCCAAATTGCCTTCTTTTCATAGGAATTAATTGTATCCCAAGAATGCTCAAAGCAGTCCTAGCCACATTTCTACTGGAGAACATTTTAGTGTCTCCACAAAGGACTGCGGCATTGTTTCATCAGTGCCTTTACATTGCCTCTCAAAGTCCTTGCAGCAATGTCAGCGACACATTAAACCTTTCAATAGCATCCAACTATCATGTCCAATAGAAGTCATGACACTAGTTTGTGGAAGGTCTGCTTGTCAAGTGAGTTAATGGGAATTTTAGATATAAATGTAATAAAGTTATTACTGCTCCAGAGATAAAGTTGTCTTCTCTATCAACTGAACATATTTCACAACTAACCAGTGACTACAAACATTTATGTGTAAATTCAAAGCAAAACACAAACCTTATGCAATCATGGGATGCACAATGGATTTTAAAACGTCCTGCTCGCCAGCTATGCATTTTGGGTAATGACATTCAGTGATGACATCATGATTGTTAGAGATTAGTGCATGCAGGGCATTCAGACACTGTTTTGAAAGAACCTTAGGTGTTCACATGGCGTATTTGCAGGGAGTACTTTAGCGCTTAATTGCACATTGTATCAAAGTGTCATATCTTCAGTGTTGTCGAATGAAAAGATATAATACAATATTTATAAAAATGTGAGGGGCGTACTCACGTTTTTGAGATACTGTATGTGGTAACAATAGTTTGGCATCTTTAGCATAAAACATTGCTGAATTTAGCATAACGCAGCGGTGTTTTGACCTCAAATCAGAGCAAATCCAACAGTTCTAATTAGAGATGAGCAATCACTAAAAAAATCCAAATCGAGTTGATTGCCAATTTTAAAGAAAATCGTGTTGATTTTGCTGATTCCCATTAAAGTCAATGGGACTGATCAGGTTAATTTTTAGACCAAAACAGATGAGGAGAAGCTGGAATTACCATCTATAACAGTAAACTGGATACGTGGTACAACTTAGTGAAGACATTTTGGCTCTAAGAGTCACAGAAAAAAATTCACAGGCTAAAATAAATCATTCTTTTCAATGGCTAACCGAAAAGATGAGGAGAGCGTAGCTGTAGCAGGTATAGCAGTAGCAGCTGCTACGGTGCTACTTTGATACATAAGAAGAGACCAGTATTGGAAATGGCACATGGTAACTGCCATGTGGGGGCCCCATTTCACTTTTTGCACCAGGGCACAAGAACATGTCATATATGTGGTGGCAGCAAGAACATCCCAATGGGGAACATGGAGATTCAGCTGGCAGGGCCGTAGTTATAGAGGGTGCCAGGGCTGCCATCAGTCGTCTATTAACCGTTTCATGGCCCCATGCAGCTAAATCAAATGGGGCCCCCACCCATTACTAGATCCTATTTTTAACATATCACTGGGCCCCTTTTTGATTAGAGCCCGTGACAGGAGTACTGCCCTATTGGTACCCCTGGCACCCCTTTTACAGTATCCTGACCCCAAAACCAGCAAAAATGACCTCTTGGACACTCAGAATAAAGTTAGGAAGAAGAAATGATTATTTGAAACAAGATTTTTTTTTGAATAGGACATCGACTATCGCTGTCTTTTACAGCAACATGACCCCAAAAGCAGGGCATCGGCGATTGGGCGTCATAGCAGACAAAATCATGCTCTTGGGCCTCTTGATGTTTTGAAATGCCATCTAATTAGTGTTGAGCGATTACGTTGGCTATTGACATCGGGCGATAGTCGATAGTCGGCCACCATCGATAAGGTTTTCTATAGTCGATAGTCGATCATCTCCGATGACCATTAAAGTCTATGGGAGAGCAACAACACCTTCATTCTTACACCCAAACAGGGCTGGAGAAGCTGGAATTAACAGCCACAACAGTCAAATGAATACCTGCTACATCTTAGGCACAACACTTAGGCTATAAAAGCCACAGAAAAAAAGTCACACACCATTCACTATCCCTGTCTTGTACCACAGCATGACCCTTAAACCTGCATCACCCACAAATTAAAAAGTGCCAGAAGGCAGTATTATTTGAACCATCATTTTACTTGAACTGGACATTGAATATCCCTGTTCTGGAACGCAGCATGACCCTAAAAACCTGCATGACCCACAGATTAAAAATTGCCGGAAGAAAGTAGTCTTTGAACCACCATTTTAGTTGAACTGGACATTGACAAACCCTGTCCTGGACCGCAGCATGACCCTTAAACCTGTCTGACCCACAGATTAAAAAGTACCGGAAAAAGGAGTCTTTCAACCACCATTTTAGTTGAACTGGACATTGACTATACCTGTCCTGGACCGCAGTATGACCATTAAACCTGTCTGACCCCAGATTACAAAGTGCCGGAAAAAGGAGTCTTTCAACCACCATTTAAGTTGAACTGGACATTGACTATACCTGTCCTGGAACGCAGTATTTACCATTTTAAAACCTGTCTGACCCCAGATTATAAAGTGCCGGAAAAAGGAGTCTTTCACCACCATTTTAGTTGAACTGGACATTGACTATACCTGTCCTGTGGCCACAGCATGACCCAGGGCCGGAGTTACAGTGGGTGCGGTGAGAGCCCAGGCTGGCGTCCGTCATCTATTAACACGCAGGTTAAAATGCCCTGATGACGCAGCAACGAAAACTGTCATGCTGAAGCAGAGTGCGGAAGAGGAAGTGTGAGAACTCCAGCCTTCCTCAGTACACAGTCAAGACCTGGGTAGCGATTGCCCCTCCGTATGAGTGCGGACCAATTGAGCTTCACTTGGAAATACTGGTGGTTAACGCTCCTGTTCCACCCATGTGCCCTTTTTCTTGGCATTCTTTTTCTCATTTTACTCAACGTGCTGGAGGAAATTGTCTCTGTTCTTTGTTCTCTGTCCGTGCTCCATACTCCATGTCCTCTGAATAACCTACATCTGGTCAAGTCTTTCTGTACCTCCCTTGTACAATTCAGAGGAATTTTTTTACCAGCTATTTTGTACATGCAAGTTTTTTAGTAGTTTAATTCTAGAAAACACATTTTTAAAATAGGATGGAATCCCACCATGTCTTTGTTTCTCTTTTTTAATTGTATTAAATGGGTTGTCTCAATACAGGGATTGATAGCTATGTTCAAGATCTTGCAAAAACAAGTCATTTTGCAATATGTGTCCATTAACAGTGTCCTACCTATTCCTGTTTCTGACAGCACCATCACCCTTGAGCCACTCTTGACAATTGTGAAGAACAAATGTCTGTTAGAAACAATTTTTTTTTATAATAGGACCTGTAGTATAGCTGCATGTCACAGCAAAATGCCCCCAAAAATTCAAAGCATGACCCTTGAGCCACTTTGGACAATTGTAAAGAAGAAATGTCTGTTAAGAAACAAACTTTTTTTTTTATAATAGGAACTGTAGTATAGCTGCATTTCACAGCAAGATGCCCCCAAAAATTAAAAACATAACCCATGAGACACTTTTGAAAATTGTGCAGAACAAATGTCTGTTAGAAAGAAGATCTTTTTATAATAGGAGCTGTAGTCTAGCTGCATGTCACAGCAAATGCCCAAAAATTCCAAGCATGACCCATGACCCACTTTGGACAATTGTGAAGAACAAATGTCTGTTAGAAACAACTTTTTTTTTAAAATAGGACCTGCAGTATAGCTGCATGTCACAGCAAAATGCCCCCAAAAAATTCAAAGCATGACCCTTGAGCCACTTTGGACAATTGTCAAGAACAAATGTATGTTAGAAACAAAAAATTTTAGAAAAGGACCAGTAGTATTGCTGCATTTCAAAGCAGCATGACCAAAAAATTATGAAAATACTTCCCCCACTTTTAAAAAAATTGGGAGGAGAAATGCCACTTAAAAGCCACATTTCTTTTCCAAAGTACCATGATTTTTGCTGTATCTATCAGCAACATGCCCCCCAAAAAAATTTTAAAAAATATGACTTCTCAGCCACTTTTAAAAAAATTGTGAGGGAGAATGCCACTTAGAAGCCACATTTTGTTCCAAAGGACCATAATTATAGCTGTATCTCACGAAAACATGACCCCAAAACCATTGAAAATGCGAAAACTTCTAAAGATAAAGTGAGTAAATGGAATACGGTGTTGTCATGAAACCTTGCTGTCTTTTACAGTCTCCTCACAGCAAAACCAAAAAAAATGAACTTTTGGGGAAAAGAGAATAAAAATTGCAGTATGAAAATGATCATTTTAAATAAAAGTTTTAAAGAGGGACATTTCTGTTTGAAGAGGAATGTGAAGTAGACCGGCAACTAATCGGGGGACCTCGGCATTTGGGGGCCCACAACATTCACAGAGATCCATGCTGATTCATCTTGATGAAAGTCAAATGATCCACATTATCTCTGGAAAGTCGGATGCGTTTGTCTGTAATGACTCCTCCAGCTGTGCTGAAGGTCCGCTCAGATATGACGCTGGCTGCTGGGCAGGACAACACCTGTATTGGGTCCGGAACACATCCAAAAACATCGGTGTTGAGACGCAGATAGTCGTGCACCATGATCTTAAGCTGTTCTCTGTGTGTTGGATGTGTGCCCTGCATTGCATGCGTTATAAAGATTGCCAGAGGTCACCCATTAGGCTTTCTGCCACCTTGCCTGCTGCTGTGCTCCCGCTCGGCTACTTGGCACTCTACTGCTGTCACGTCGCTGATGTTGTTCCACCGGGGACATTTGAGGAACGTGAAGCAGATGCAACGATGTTCCAGTTGATCAATCAGCAAGGTCTCCATTTCCTGCATTTTACTCTTTATTTGGGTGGGTGGAAGGAAAAAGTGCTGAGTTTTGTTTTGTACCGGGGATCCAGGAGGGTGGCCACCAGTAACTGTTGTTCAGTTTGATGGCCTTAATGCGAGGATCATGTTGGGGAAAATGGAGCATCCAAGCACTCTTTGTGAGAGATGGAGCCTTGATTCCCAAGCCTCTGGGTCGAGGGGCATAGCAAACTGATCTTCCTCATCTTCCTCCTCTGCCTCAAATTCGCGCCAACCTCTTTCCAAGGCAGGGACGTCGATAACATCGGTGTCTAGGAATACCTCCTCCTCCTCCTCCTCCGCTTCCTCCGACACAGCTTCAACTTGCCTGACTTGCCTGAGATTATGCACCCTGAGAGCTGATGTGCTGCCTTGCACTAGCCCTGAACCCTGAACCACTGCCTAATGAAGACCGATGAAATTGTGAAACTGTCGGGCCTTGTGGATTTGACAGAGAGAAAGGCTCCGTGTACCGCATCTGTGTCCGTCTCCTCCTCCGTCGTGGGGGACCTGTTTTTTCAGGTGTCCAACGATCATTCCAGAACAAAGATCACCACAATGCTCATGTTGACAAGGGCATGTCCGCACTGACCATTTTGGTGGCTTCTTCAAAACTGGCAAGGATGGTGCAAACCTCT
The DNA here is from genome assembly GCA_025379985.1 of Phyllomedusa bahiana. NCBI lineage: Eukaryota > Metazoa > Chordata > Amphibia > Anura > Hylidae > Phyllomedusa > Phyllomedusa bahiana. Next base: position 206,671 of record JAODAL010001308.1, on the reverse strand, counting down.
TTCACCTACCTCCACTCTCGGTGGCTCAACACCCCGAGGTCCGCACCGCTGTTTGTCAACCCATGTGTCACTTCGTACTGCATAATGGCATTGCGCAGCTGCCACAATCGCTGGAGCATGTGGAGGGTGGAGGCCGAAGCAGGGTGCGAACGGCGGAAGTGCGAACTCAGACCTCGAGCCTCCTCAGCAGGCAGTCCAGACCCGGGGAGCACTTTAGAAATTTTGGACGAAAAGGTTCATGAACATGTGCCAGGCAATGGATGTGCTCCAGCTACAGTTCTTAAGGGGGCCAGCAGATTTCGACCTTTATCGAAAAACCACCTTGCCTGGCACAAGGTTCTTGTCACCCAGCCACCGCTCGGTCTCGCTGCGGAGAGCCGTCCACAGCTCTGACCTGTGTGAGGACGGTCTCCAAGCCAGATGAATGTCAACCCGGCCTGGTTTCTCTGGGCACGTGATGCCACCAGAGGACCTTGGGGGAAAGACCCCTGCACCATCCCTGCGGTTTTGAGAGCGTGCGCCGAGCCTGAGAGCCACCGTCACCCCCAGAGACATCCACCCAGCTCACCAGTGAGCTGTCCAGAGATATAGCAGCCTTGGCTGTGCTTACTAGTCCATGTGTCGGTGGTCAGATGGACTTTTCCGGACACAGATGCAGACAACGCGCTTGAAATTTTAGATGACACGTGGCTGACCAGGGAAGGAACGGCTTTTCTGGCAAAGAAATGCCTGCTCGGCATTGGTATTGGGGGCAGGCAAGGGCCATGACGTGGCGGAACCATCTGTGTCCACCAGCGGAAAGGCAACATTTCCAAGGCCAAAAGCCTGGCAATGCCGACATTCAGGCTTTGGCTTTGGGATGGTTTGGGTTAAAGTGTTTCTTCTGCTCCCAAACCCTGGAAGACAGAAGGCTGGCTGCTAGACTGGCCGTGTACGGCGTGCAGGTCTTTCAAACTGGCGGAAGGAGAAGGGGTAGGATAGGTCTAGTGGTGCTGGTGGTACTCGGGCGACGGTGGAGGCTGAAGCGGAGGCTGTTTCCCTGATCATGACTCTGAGAGACATGGGCAGCTGAGGAATGCTTGGTGGTGGCGGAGGAGGAGGAGGCGGAGACAGAGGGTGGGGACAGTGGTTGGAGGCCCCGGCGTCGGTCTGGCCTTTTTTGGCCAAGTGTTGCCTCCATTTCAATCATGCATTCGTGCATGTGACTAGACATGTTGGTGGTGGTTTAAACACCTAAGGTTCTTGCCTTACTTATGCGTTTACGGCAAAGGCGTCATATGACATCGCTGGGTGAATCAGAGGCTTGGTCAAAGAAGGCCCAGGCTTGAGAGGTCCTGGCCCTTTTTGACGGCGATAAGCGAGGGAGCGGGGTTTGCGCTGACCGTGGCTGGGGGAAATTTCATATCAGCAGACTTCTGCAACCGCCCTCCCCCTTTTTGAGGCGAGACCCGTACTGTCATACCCATCGTCTTCCTCCTCGTCCAGTGATGAAGCGCTCGCAAGAAAATTCGCTGAAAAGACCACATTGGCTCCGCAATGTCGTCATCATCATCTTTAAACACGGTGATTTTGTCGTCCTGACATTCTGCATCCAGGAGCTGCGGGCTACAAGCAAGAGGGACTGCAAGGCGTTGGGCCGACCGCCCGGGATTTTTGCCGATTGACCGGCTTCCTTCTCCTCCTTGATGGCATCAGTAACTGGGCGTCAGAGCAGGAGAAAATCATCCTTTTTGGCCTCTTGATCTTTTACCATTCCTTCTGACCCCAAGCTCATTTTGTCATCAAGAGGTCTTCAGAAAATGGATTATCCACAGTGGTGGGTACACGAGTTGACATTTGGGCTGCTTATGTTGGACGGATGCTGATGATGTGATGACGACATTGTGGCCATGACTGGGAGGACGGGAGGTAAGACTGCTGGATGAGGTTGCATTAACCACTGAAGGACAGATTGGGGACGCTGTTCGTTACTGAGATTCACAGGGGCCCTGACCCAGCGATGACAGGCCTGACGGTCCTGCAACTGACGATCCGCTGGCATGCGTTTTGTCGCCAGCACTGTAAGGTGTAACCTTCTCTCGTACCTCTACCTCCATGTCCTACCCCCCTCTTTGCTTTTCAAATTTAATTGCAAGGTGGCTCTATCAACACAGCTGGCCTGCGCCAAAGTGAAAAAAACACGTATCTGAAATGTATACTGATAATAAAAAGGTATTTTTTGGCACCAATTTTAACCTGTGGTGACTACAAGTTGCTGGATTCAAATTTAACTGAAAGTAGATCTATCAAAAAGCTTGACTTTACCAAAGTGAAAAAACACACTGTCTGAAATGTATACGGATATCAAAAGGTATTTTTGGCACCTAAACAGTACATCTGTGGTGACTACAAAGTTGCTGGATTAGAATTTAACTTCAAAGTAGATCTATCAACAAAGCTTGACTTACCAAAAGTGAAAAAAACACCTGTCTGAAATTTATACAGATATGAAAAGGTATTTTTGGCACCTATCAGTACACCTGTGGTGAATACAAAATTGCTGTATTCAAATTTAATTGCAAAGTAGATCTATCAACAAAGCTTTACTGACCAAAGTGAAAAAAAACCTGTCTGAAATGTATACGGGATAATAAAAGGGATTTTTGCACCCCCCTATCAATTCACCTGTGGTGACTACAAAGTTGCTGGGATTCAAATTTAACTGCAAGGTGGCTCTATCAACACAGCTGGCCTGCGCCAAAGTGAAATAAACACGTATCTCAAATGTATACTGATAAAAAAAGGTATTTTTTTGCAACAATCAAAATGTGGTGACTACAAAGTTGCTGTATTCAACTTTAACTGCAAAGTAGATCTATCAACAAAGCTTGGGCTGACCAAAAGTGAAAAAAACACCCGTCTGAAATGTATACGGATATTAAAGGTATTTTTGGCACCTATCAGTACACCTGTGGTGACTATAAGTTGCTGGATTCAAATTTAATTGCAAGGTGGCTCTATCAAACACAGCTGGCCTGCGCCCAAAAAGAAAAAAACACGTATCTGAAATGTATACTGATATTAAAAGGTATTTTTTGGCACCAATCAACCTGTGGTGACTACAAAAGTTGCTGGATTAAAATTTAACTGCAAAGTAGATCTATCAACAAAGCTTGACTGACCAAAGTGAAAAAAAAACACCTATCTGAAATGTATACGGATATTAAAAGGTATTTTTGGCACCTATCAGTACACCTGTGGTGACTACAAAGTTTTCTGGATTCAAATTTAACTGCAAGGTGGCTCTATCAACACAGCTGGGCCTGCGCCAAAGTGAAAAAAACAGTATCTGAAATGTATACTGATAATAAAAGGTATTTTTTGGCACCAAACAAAATGTGGTGACAACAAAGTTTCTGGATTAACTTTAACTGCAAAGTAGATCTATCAACAAAGCTTGACTGACCAAAAATGAAAAAAACACCTATCTGAAATGTATCGGATATTTAAGTATTTTGGCACCTATCAGTACACCTGTGGTGACTACAAAGTAGCTGGAATCAAATTAAACTGCAAGGAGACTCTATCAAAAACAGCTGCCTGCGCCAAAGTGAAAAAACACGTATCTGAAATGTATATGATAAATAAAAGGTATTTTTTGGCACCTATCAAAACCCGCGGTGACTACAAAGTTGCTGTATTCAAATTTAATGCAAAGTAGATCTATCAACAAAATTGACTGACCAAAAGTGAAAAAAACACCTGTTGAAATGTATACGGGATAATTTAAAAAGTGTTTTTGGCACCTATCAATTCACCTGTTTTGGGCTACTAAATTGTGTATTCAAATTTAACTGCAAAGTAGATCTATCAACAAAGGTTGACTGACCAAAAGTGAAAAATAAACCTGTCTGAAATGTATACAGATATTAAAAGGTATTTTTGGACCTATCAGTACACCTGTGGTGACTATAAAGTTGCTGGATTCAAATTTAATTGCATGGTGGCTCTATCAACACAGCTGGCCTGCGCCAAAGTGAAAAAAACACGTATCTGAAATGTATACTGATAATAAAAGTTATTTTTGACACCTATCAGTACACCTGTGGTGACTATAAAATTGCTGTATTCAAATTTAACTGCAAAGTAGATCTATCAACAAAGTTGACTGACCAAAAAATGAAAAAAAACACCTGTTGAAATGTATTTCGGGATAATAAAATGTAGTTTTTGGCACCTATCAATTCACCTGTTTTGACTACTAAATTGCTTTATTTTAAATTAACTGCAAAGTAGATCTATCAACAAAGCTTGACTGACCAAAAGTGAAAAAAACACCTGTCTGAAATGTATACGGGATAATAAAATGTAGTTTTTGGCACCTATCAATTCACCTGTTTTGACTACTAAATAGCTGTATTCAAATTTAACTGCAAAGTAGATCTATCAACAAAGGTTGACTGACCAAAAGTGAAAAAAACACCTGTCTGAAATGTATACAGATATTAAAAGGTATTTTTGGCACCTATCAGTACACCTGTGGTGACTAAAAAGTTGCTGGATTCAAATTTAAATTTCAAGGTGGCTCTATTTAACACAGCTGGCCTGCGCCAAAGTGAAAAAAACACGTATCTGAATGTATATGATAATAAAAAAGGGATTTTTTGGCACCCAATCAACTGTGGTGACTACAAAGTTGCTGGATTCAAATTTAACTGCAAAGTAGATCTATCAACAAAGCTTGACTGACCAAAAGTGAAAAAAACACCTATCTGAAATGTATACGGATATTAAAAGGTATTTTTGGCACCTATCAGTACACTGTGGGACTACAAAGTTGTGGATTCAAATTTAACTGCAAAGGGGGCTCTATCAACACGCTGGCCTGCGCCAAAGTGAAAAAAACCGTATCTGAAATGGTTTTTACTGATAATAAAAGGTATTTTTTGGCACCAATCAAAATGTGGTGACTACAAAGATGCTGGATTCAACTTTAACTGCAAAGTAGATCAATCAACAAATCTTGACTGACCAAAAGTGAAAAAACACCCATCTGAAATGTATTTCGGATATTAAAAGGTATTTTTGGCACCTATCAGTACACCTGTGGTGACTACAAAGTTGCTGGATTCAAATTTAACTGCAAGGAGACTCTATCAACACAGCTGCCTGCGCCAAAGTGAAAAAAACACGTATATGAAATGTATACTGATAATAAAAGGTATTTTTTGGTACCTATTTAACCTGCGGTGACTACAAAATTGCTGTATTTCAAATTTAACTGCAAAGTAGATCTATCAACAAAGCTTGAATGACCAAAGTGAAAAAAACACCTGTCTGAAATGTATACGGGATAATAAAAGGTAGTTTTTGGCACCTATCAATTCACCTGTTTTGACTACTAAATTGCTGTATTTAAAATTTTAAATGCCCAAAATAGATCTATCAACAAAGGTTGACTGACCAATAGTGCACTAAACACCTGTCTGAAATGTATACGGATATTAAAAGGTATATTGGCACCTATCAGTACACCTGTGGTGACTACAAAGTTGCTGGATTCAAATTTAACTGTAAGGTGGCTCTATCAACACAGCTGGCCTGCGCCAAAGTGAAAAAAAACACGTATCTGAAATGTATACTGATTAGAGATGGGCGAATTTCCCGAAATTCATTTCGTTCACTTCGCCGAATTTCTCAGCAAAAAATAACTTTGTTCCGAATTACTTCAGGACGAATCACGTTAAAAACAGCTATTTCAGGCTGCACAGAAGCCTGCAGGGTGCTGTAGAATGGTTGTGCCATGCTTAAATATGCAGAGGGAGCTTGGTTTGGTCTTCATACAATGTTGTGTTTTAGTATGACACGCACATGACTGCCGCCGCTCTTAGAATCGCTTCACTCTAAAATTCCCTGGGCACTTAAGAGGGCAAAACTGATCAAAAAACTCAAGCGGGAATGTCGCCTGATAAAGTCATGCCAGAGAAAGCTGGAAAAAAACAAGCTGAGAGCTCAGGTGGCAACATTAGTGACAGAGTGTGGAGGTGACAGTGGCACAATGACAGTGTGTGTAGGTCACGGCTTCAGCCACAGCAGCAGCATGAGGTCAGACAGTGGCACAATGACAGAGTGTGTAGGTCATGGCAGCAGCCACAGCAGCAGCATGAGGTCAGACAGTGGCACAATGACATTCTGGAGGTGGCAAAAACAGGAATAGGCCACAGAGTGGGAGAATTACACAGAGTGGAGGTCACCGCAGCAGCCACAGCAGCAGCATGAGGTCAAACATTGGCGCAATGACAGAGTGTGTAGGTCACGGCTGCAGCCACAGCAGCAGCAGCATGAGGTCAGACAGTGGCACAATGACAGAGTGTGCAGGTCACAGCAGCAGCCACAGCAGCAGCATGAGGTCAGACAGTGGCACAATGGACAGATTGTGTAGGTCACAGCAGCAGCCCACAGCAGCAGCATGGGGGTCAGACAGTGGCACAATGACACAGTGTGTGGGTCATGGCAGCAGCCACAGCAGCATGGGGTCAGACAGTGGCACAAGGACATTCGGGAGGTGGCAAAAACAGGAATAGGCCACAGAGTGGGACACTGACACAGTGTGGAGGTCACGGCAGCAGCCACACCAGCAGCATGAGGTTAGACAGTGGCAAAAATGAAGAGTGTGAAAGGTCACGGCATCAGCAAACAGCAGCAGCAGTGGTCGGGACATTTGGCACAATGACAAAGTGTGTAGGTCACAGCAGCAGTCACAGCAGCAGCATGAGGTCAGACTTTTGGCGCAATGACACAGTGTTTTAGGTCATGGCAGCAGCCACAGCAGCAGCATGAGGGTCAGACAGTTGGCACAATGACATTCGGGGAGGTGGTAAAAACAGGAGTAGGCCACAGAGTGGGACAATGACACAGTGTGGAGGTCAAGGCAGCAGCCACAGCAGCAGCATGAGGTCAGACAGTGGCACAATGACAGAGTGTGGAGGTCACGGCAGCAGCCACAGCAGCAGCATGAGGTCAGGCAGTGGCACAATGACATTCTGGAGGTGGCAAAACAGGAGTAGGCCACAGAGTGGGGCAATAAACACAGTGTGTAGGTCACGGCAGCAGCCACAGCAGCAGCATGAGGTCAGGCAGTGGCAGGATGACATTCTGGAGGTGGCAAAAACTGGAGGGGTGCCAACAGAGTGGGACAATGACACAGTGTGTAGGTCACAGCAGCAGCCACAGCAGCAGCATGAGGTCAGAGAGTGGCACAATGACAGAGTGTGGAGGTCACGTCAGCAGCCACAGCAGCAGCATGAGATCAGGCAGTGGCACAATGACATTCTGGAGATGGCAAAAACAGTAGTAGGCCACAGAGTCGGACAAGGACACAGTGTGTTGTTCCGGTCAGCAGCCTCATCAGCAGCATGAGGTCAGGCAGTTGCACAATGACATTCTGGAGGTGGCAAAAACGGGAGTGGACAAAAGAGTGGGACAATGACACAGTGTGTAGGTCACGGCAGCAGCCAAAAGCAGGGGCAGGGGGCAAAGCGAGGTTCAGAAAAAGGGTTAGTGGCACAATGACAGGAGTAGGAGGGGGCTCCCCGGGGGGCAGGCAGCCACAGCAGCAGCATGGGGAAATCCATGCCGGGGGGGTGGCACCAAGGCATGAGGTCAGGGTGGCAAAAACAGGAGTAAAAGGGGCCACAGAGTGGGACAATGACACAGTGTGGAGGTCACGACAGCAGCCCAGCAGCAGCATGAGGTCAGACAGTGGCACAATCACATTCTGGAGGGGGAAAAAAAACTGGAGTAGGCCACAGAGTGGCACAATGACACAGTGTTAGGTCACGGCAGCAGCCACAGCAGCAGATGAGTTCAGAAGTGGCATAATCCCCATTTTTGGAGGTGGCAAAAACTGGAGTAGGCCACAGAGTGGCACAATGACAAGAGTGGAGGTGACGGCGGCGGGAGCAACAGCATGAGGCACAGAGTGGGACAATGACACAGTGTGGAGGTCACGGCAGCAGCCACAGCAGCAGCATGAGGTTTTAGAAAAGTGGCACAATGACAGAGTGGGGAGGTGGGTGGCAATACCAGTCCCTGGTAAGATGGTTTGGTGGCAGATGGAGAAACTGTCAGCAGATTTGTGTGCATCAGGCGGGTGGCGGCATGAGAATAGTGGCTGAGGCAGGTAGTTTGAACTAGACTCATTTCTCACAGTTTGGGTGAGGCGTCATGGCTGATGTAGTCTGACGCCTAGGGCAGGGGGTGTGTGGAAATCCGGGCCGACCCAAACGCCTGATTCATCTTGACAAAGGTCAGTTTCTTCCACAGTTCCCGTGGACAAGCGGGTTCTCCTTGGGGTAACGATGGCCCCCGTCGCACTGAACACCCGCTCTGATGCCACACTACGGGCCGGGGCCCAGGACAGCTTCTCCACTGCAAACTCGGCAAGTTGCGGCCACACATCCAGTTTGGCTGCCTAGTAGTCCAGCGGATCTTCTAAATGGGGTGGCAGAGTGCTTTCCAAGTATCCCACCACCTGTTGGTTCAGGGTCTGCTCCGGGTCCTGCTACTGCTGCTGGCGACTCCCCTCCTCACTAGGCGGTGAAGGAAGCTGCTCATCAGTGACTCCAGAGTTAGGTTGCTGCTGATGGAGCTGGTACTGCTCTGCCCCCCCCCAACCTTCCCCGGCAGCCGCGGAAAGTAGTACGTGACGCTGAAGAACCCACGGTCAGACCTGTCAGAGGAGGGACGGTGCCGCCCACATGGGCAGCGGCAACTGACTACAGAAGATTTCCCTATAGTAATTTGAGTTTGTCCTCCCTCTCAATAGCTGGGAAAAAGGCTCCCATTTTGGACCGGTAGCGAGGTCCAATAGGGGGGAGAGCCAGAAGTCATCCCTCTGCCGGATGCTGACTATTCGGCTGTCACTAGCCAGGCAAATAAGCATGCTGGGGGCCATCTGCACAAGTGACTCCGAGGGGCTCCCTGCCTCCATCTCCACTGTATACTGCACAGTGCTTGCGGGTCATCTGCCTCGTCTTCCTCATCTCCATCTACCTCCTCCAGCTGCTCCTGCTCCTCCTCTCTTGTCACCTGGGTAGAAAATCCACTCATTTCACCAGACAATGCTTCTGCTCCAATGTCCTCCTCCTCCTCCTCCTCCATTTTCAGTCCCCACCGGGGCTCATGTGGCCGCGAGATGTAGTCCCACGTCTCCAGTCCCCTGCCCCCCAGATTTTTCAGCATCTGTTCCAGGACATGAAGCAGTGGAATGACGTTATTCATCCGTAGTCCTGCGGACTGACAAATAACGTGGCTCCTCGAAAGGCCTCAACAAACGGCAGGTGTCACGCATGAGCTGGGCCACTGACTGACATCAAAGTTACACAGGGGAGTACTTCTGTTTCCCCCTGGATTTATCAAAAAATCGTTAATGGCCTTTCTCTGTTCATTTACAGTCGGGGCCAACATGTGCAGGCTGGAATTCCAACGGGTGGAAACTCGCATATCAGAGTGTGTTGGGGGGACCGTTCTGCCAAAGCAACTCGAGGAGGGTGTTCTTGGCTTTGTAGGAATGGATGAAGTGCATGCACAGTTTCCTGGCCATTTTCAGAATCTTCTGAAGATCGGTGGAAGACTTCAGGAACCTTTTACAACCAGATTGAACCATGCGCCATGCAGGGCGCATGGGCATCCTTCCTCGGTTGCAGCGCGGACCCCCATGTTCCTCCCATTGTCCATTCACCATGGGGTTTCCCATTTGCAGTTGGCGCGGAGAAAGCCACACATCGATTTCTTGCTGCATGACGCGGAGCAGTTCCTCCCCTGTTGTGACTTCGTTCGCCGAGGCAAGCCCCGGTGTAGAACTGCGTGACACCGCTGTGCCCTACACATGTGGTATGATGGAGCAGTACTTGTGGAGGCTGAGATGTGGTGTGGTGGAGGAGGAGGAGGAGGAGGAGGCGGACATTGGTGCAGGAGCCGCAGTTTGACAACGTGGAGGAGAAAGCGGCGTCTCCTGTCCAAGTTGTTGGTGTGCCCGGGCAGGAAGCACATTCACACAGTGGGGCATAAAGGCATGTTTCTGGCCCTGACCGTAGTTTCGCTCCAGATGTCCGCGCTGCCCTGCCCTTGAACAAACCGATAGGTCAAGGGACTTGCCCACTTTCTGTTCTACCCTATTTATTAAGGCTGGTACTGCCTTTTTGAAAAGAAATTACGGCTTTGAACTCTCCAAACTCGGCTCGACACAAGCCATTACTTCTCTGAACGGTGAGAGTCCACCCTTTGGAAAGGGAGGGACTCGCACATCCAACTTGGACAGGAGTTCGTCAGCTTCTCGCACCTAATAGTTTGGACGCATACTGTTGTCTCTTTGCAATCTCCTCGCTGAACGCTGCTGGCGCCATGATACAAGGAGCAGGAGCATCTGGACCCGGGAGATGATTATCAAGAGAAACAGCTCCCTTCTGCGAGGTGGGGAGCCCTTGACTTGCTGCCCAAAGGCATGCGTGCCACTGGGGCGCTGCTGCTGCGGCGGCCAGGATGGACCACCACATTCTGAGCCACTTCTTTCCCCGGCCACCCGATGGTGATGCTGCATGTGTTTGACGCAGGGGCCGTGGTGCCAACGTTAGCTCCCTGGCCCCGCTTCAACTTTCTTTCTTACAGATTACATATACCCATATTCGGCTCCTCCGGTGTCTTAGCAAGAAATGCCACACCGCCGGTATCAGATTTTTACCCCCAACGCTCCGCACTGAGTGAACTACTGCCGCCGTTGCCTCGCTGAGCCCCTGTGCCGCTATTTCTTGACCCGCGAAGCGGGTTTTTTCCCCGTGGCGCTTGGCTCCCGACCTCACACTGCGGGTATCCTGCTGACTCAGGGGCCCCGGGCCTTTCCAACAAGGGTTGTGTCCCGACGTTTCCCACCGACTCTTGGTGGGGTTGTCCCAATGTCTCTGGGAAGTGGATTTACCTAGTCAACCAATCAAGAACCAATGGGTTGCTGAACAACACAGGGCCGCTAGATGACAGCGGCAGTTTGTGGCCTACGACTGACCCCTGCTGCGCGTCCCCTTGCTGTGTTGCGACCTGGGCCTGGAATGTTTTTGCCTCTGCCACTGGCAGGTGAAGAGCCTCCACTCTCTGTCTGACATTTCGGTTTGTTCTAAAATGTACAGACACTGTTTGATGAAGATATTGTATATAAAAAATACACACCCTGTATTTGACGCCAAATGAACCCAGTAACAAGCTTGGTAACCCTTGGATATAAATTGCGCTACACAAATGGGCAGGAAAAATTGACTTGTATGTGCCGTTTAAAAACTCTGTGTATTTTACTGAATATACAAGTACAAACAGGCTTAATTTAAACCCTTTGGATATGAATTTTTGATACAGAATTTCTTCTGTGGCGGTGAAAAACAAAGTTTCTTTTACTGAGAACAACTGCAGAACAACGCTTAATTAACCCCTGATGTAATTGTGCCAAGATTTTAGCCACCAACAACTACTAGCTTTTTAGCGTGTTACAATTGTGTGTTTTCTACGCCACATAACAAGAGAAAATTGTAATTAACCTTTGCTTGTGAAAATTAGGCTACAGGAAAAATGTATAAATTTTTTGGCGGTGAAAATGGCGGTTTCTTGGGGTCACCACAGCTGTATAACAACGCTTAATTAAAACCCCTTGATTTTAATTGCGCCAAAGAATTGAGCCACCACAAACTACTAGCTTTTGTAGCGTGTTACAATGCGGGTTTTTTTTACGCCACACAACAAAAGATAAAATTTGTAATTAACCTTTGCTTGTGGGAAATTAGGCTACAGGAAAAATGTATATATTTTGGCGGTGTGAAAATGACGGTTTCTTGGAGTCACCACAACAGCAGAAAAACAACGCTTAATTAAACACCTGGATGTAAATTGCGCCAAAGAATTGAGCAGCCAAAAATAAAGAGTGGTATTTGTATTGTAAAAAACGCTGTTTATTTAAATGTACAACAGGAACTGGCTTAGATCCCCCTTGGATATTCAATGTGCTGTGAGCAGATAGGATTTAAATGTATATGCAGCAGCAGTGGACGCACACTGGATTTCAGATCCAATACCCAAAAAAATTAGAACTAGAACGTTAAGAGAAGCAGTCTTGAGACAAGCTGAGACACCCCAAAAATCGCTGTATAAAATCAGTTCTTCAGTAACAATCAGCCGCGGCAGCAACATTCCCTGATCAGTACAGTGAGAGGGAATGAGCTCCCAGCGTCGCGCCCGACTTATAAGTGCGGTTTAGTCACAGAATCCCGCCAGTCTCTGATTGGCTTCATCTCTGCACATGTCATGCAGGCTATGCCCTTCTTCCTCCCAGACTTCTTTGCCCCATGTAACGCCATGTGCTTGCAGCCATTTTATCAATGAAAAGCACACTTCGTTCACCCGAAGTACCCCAAACTTCGACTTCGTTCAGAACCGAAGTTTTCCTGAAATTCTAAACGAATTCCACTTCGTTAGAATCAATTTGCCCATCTCTAATACTGATAATAAAAGGTATTTTTTGGCACCTATCAACCTGTGGTGACTACAAAGTTGCTGGATTCAAATTTAACTGCAAAGTAGATCTATCAACAAAGCTTGACTGACCAAAAGTGAAAAAAAACACCTGTCTGAAATGTATACGGATATTAAAAGGTATTTTTGGAACCTATCAGTACACCTGTGGTCACTACAAAGTTGCTGGATTCAAATTTAACTGCAAGGTGGCTCTATCAACACAGCTGCCTGCGCCAAAGTGAAAAAAAACACGTATCTGAAATGTATACTGATAATAAAAGGTATTTTTTGGCACCTATCAACCTGTGGTGACTACAAAATTGCTGGATTCAAATTTAAGTGCAAGGTGGCTATATCAACAAAGCTGGACTGGGCAAAATTGAAAAAGAACACCTATCTGAAATGTATACTGAGAATAAAAGTGGAGTTTTGCACCTAACAAATAGACCTGCAGTTACTAGAAAAGATCTGTATCCTAATATAAGGCAATGCAATGTCTAAACAAAGTTTTGGCTGTACAATATCCAGTATCCTTTGTAGAGCTTGTTTGTGTGCGCCCGCGGGCCCCCCCCCCTTCCTCCTGTGACTTTACAGCGGTAGATGCTCCTTTAAAATTCTCTGTCTAACTACCTAAAATCTGCAAATCTCTGAGCTAACTAACTTCTAAGGATCACAGCTAAAAGTAGAGCTGTCTCTGTGAAAAAAAAAAAAAATTTCGCTGAGCTGTTTGCTGAGCTGTTTGGACACAGGCAGAGCGCACGTCCTACTGCTATGAGACGCTGACAGACACTGATCATGAACAGGAAGGGCTGTTCTATGTAAAACAAGGTCATGTGATTTTTCCAGCCAATCGCAACCATACACATCCCAGTCATGACGTCGCACACACATCTCACCCTGCTCTATTCTGTAAGCTGATTTGGTGGCCGCCAAAATGACAGGAAGCGCCGAAAATGGCGCGATAGTAATAGATTATGCACAGATTTTAACCTAAATTATCGCGTGATCTAAAAAATCCGATCAACGTAAATACCATGCCGATTTCAACTTTGTCGATAATAATCGCTCAACACTATCAAAGAGCTCTTCAGAATATGGATTATCTAGTGTGCTCTGTTTATTGGGTGACATTTGGCCCGTCTTTGCTTCAGTTTGGACTGATGATGACGATATTTGTGGCTGTGACTGAGAGGAAGAGGAAGAACTGGAAGGGCCATAGTTTTAGGGGGTGCAGTGGTAGCCAGGCCTGCCGTCAGTCATCTATTATACATTTTAGAGCCCCATGCAGCTAAATCAAATGTGGCCCCCACCCATTACTAGTTCCTATTTTTAACATATAACTTGGTCCCTCTTTGATTATGGCCCCTGACAGGAGTACTGCCATATTAGCACCCCTGGCACCCCTTTTACAGTAGTCTATCCCGAAAACCAGCAAAAATGACTTTATGGACACTCAGAATAAAATTATCAAGACGATTTTTTTCAATAGGACCATTGATTTTTTCAATGTGGAATGTGTATTTCACATTGGAAAGAAGACGTGCTACAGTTTACTACACAGTGATATTGGCAACCAGGGCAACAAAATCGTCAGAGATCCACGCTTGATTAATTTTGATGAATGTCAAACAATCCCCATTCTCAAGTGAAAGACGGACACGTTTGCCAGTTATCACCCCCCCAGCTATGTTGAATGTTCGTTACGAGATAATGCTGACTGCCGGGCAGGATAAAACTTCTATGGTGTGCCGAGCAAGCTCAGATCAGTCATCCAGTTTGGACACCCAGAAGTCGATTGGGTTCGGACCAAGTCCAAAAACATCGCGGTTGAGCCGCAGGTAGTCATGGACCATTTTCTTAATGCGATCTCTGTGTATCTGAATGCAGCCCTGCCTTACAGGAATAGGTGAGGTGGTTAAAAACGATTGCCACATGTCATCCAATAGGCTTCTGCCACACTGCCTGCTGCTGATGCTGATGCTGCTGCTACGGCTACTTGCCATTCTACTGCTGGCACATTGCTGATGTTGTTCCACCGTGACACTAGAACGTTAAGAAGACGCAACAGATGTCTCAAGTTGGTCAATGAGCACTGTCTTAAATTTCTGCATTCTACTGTCAATTTGTGTGGGTGGAAGGAATTTGCTGACTTTTGATTTGTAACATGGATCAAGGAGGGTGGCCACTCAGTAACTGCAGTTCATTTTGATTGCCTTGATGCGTGGATCATGTTGTAGGTAATGTAGCATCCAAGCACTCATGTGTGAGATGCTGCCAGGATCTCCCAAGCCTTGGGGTCGAGGGGCACTAACCAGAACTTCCTCCTCTTCGTCCTCCTCCTCAAATCTGTCCCAACCTCTTACCACTGCAGGGAAATCGGTACCGTTGGTGTCCAGCCCTACCTCATCATCCTTCTCCACTCTCTTATCCTGAGCGTCACCACAGCCCTCGCTATCATCATCATCATCCGACGGCGAGTAATGCTCTGTGTCCGCATCTTTGTCCGATTCCTCCTCCATCACTGCTGGGACCTGCAGCCTTCCTCAGCAGATAGTCCACACCTGGGTAGCGCTTGAGAAATTTCTCCATGACCAGGTTCATGACATGTGCCAGGCAAGGGATTTGCATAAGTCTACCAATCTTAAGGGCAGCAAGGATATTTTTCCCATCGTCGCACACCACTTTGCCTGGCGTCAGGTTCTTAGCACCCAGCCACTGGTCGGTCTGAGTGCGCAGAGCCATCACACATTAATTTGAGAACAGCCTGGTTTCTCTTGGCACGTGATGCTAACCGTGTAGGTGGGGGTCTGGACACTGCACCATCCCAGCAGTGTGGAAGAGTGTGCGCCGCGCCTGAGACCCACCGTCATCACCAGAGACCTTGACTATTCTTACTAGTCCATGTGTCTGTAGTGAGATGGACTTTGGTGGACACAGATGTAGCCAATGCACTGGAGATTTTTTCTGCCACTTGACTGTCCAGGGCAGGGACAGCTTTTCTGGCAAAGAAATGCCTGCTTGGCACCTGATATTTGGGGCATGCCAGGGCCATGAAGTGGTGGAACCCATCTGTGTCTACCAGGCAGAAAGGCAACATTTCCAAGGCCAACAGCCTGGCAATGCCGACATTTAGGCTTTTGGCTGTGGGATGGTTGGGGTGAAAGTGTTTCTTATGCTCCCACATCTGGTACACAGAAGGCTGACTGCCAGATTGGCCGCTGTACGGCATGCGGGTAAAACTGGTGGAAAGAGAAGGGGTAGGCTGTGTTTCTGGTGGCGGTGGTGGCAATCAGCCGACATTGTCTGGGATTGGGGATGGTGCTTGCTTATGCTTCTCCGGCACATCGGCAGCAGAGGACCACTTGGTCTTGAAAATGGCCGAGGAGGAGGAGACAGAGAATGTCACAGTGGTTGGAAGCCCAGGACCTGTGTGGCCTTTTTTCTCCAAGTGCTTCCTCCACATCAATTCATGCTTTAGATGCATGTGCCTGTTCATGTTTGTTGTGGTTAAACTCTTTAGATTCTTGCCTCTACTGACGCGTTGACAGCACATCCAACATATGACGTCGGTCAGCGAATCTGAGGCTTGATGGAAAAAGGCCCAGGCTTCACAGGTTCTGGACCTCTGAAAACCTAGTAGCGGTGTTCCCACTGCCACCACAGACCATGACTGGTGGATTAATGTCAGTGGACTTGTGCGACCACCCTCTCTCTTTTTGCAGCCACTGACACTACCCCATCATCCTCTTCCTTCACTGATGATGCGCTCGCCAGCTGCTGCTAAAAAGACCACATTGGATCTGCAATGTCATCATCATAACAGGTGACTTCCTGTTCCTTACAGTCGACATCCTCAAGCTGCAGGCTAGAAGCCACACTCACTGAGAAGCATTGCCGACCACTAGGGATTTCTGCCGACTGACCAGCTTCCATCAGCAATTGGGCATCAGAGCAGACTAAATCATCCTCTTTGGCCTCTTGATCTTTTGAAATGCCTTCTGGCCCCAACGGCATTGTGTCATCAAAGAGCTCTTTAGAATATGGATTATCTGGAGCGGTCTGTACATTGGGTGACATTTGGGCTGTGTTCGCTTCAGGTTGGACTGATGATGACGATGATGATGATGACATTTGTGGCCATGACCGAGAGGACGAGGAGGTAAAACCGTTCGATGCAGTTTGTGTTAACCACTGAAGAACCTATTAGCGACGCTCTTCAGTACTGAGATTCACAGGGAGCCGACCAAGCGATGACAGGCCTGATAGTCCTGGAACTGATGATGTGCTCGCTTGTGTGTTGTCCGGAGCACTGGAAAGAGCGTTTTGTCTCAAACCTCTAGCTACACGTCCTATGCCCCTCCTTGCTTGCTTACCACCTCTAGTTCGCACCATGTTCAACAAGATAAATATTAAAAAGGTCAAGATTTGCTCACAGTCTCTTATTGCAGAACTGTACTCCAAAGACAGTAACTTTTGAGCACATATTCTAATTTTCTGCAAAAAAACAGTATATCAAAACGATTGCTTTTCAGAGCAGATTTTGTAACAGTGTTTTGTGCTACGGCTGTCACTCAAAAACAGGATTAATAAACTTTTGGCCATGGAATAAAATTTTAAGCTAAAAACCAGTATATTAGAGCGATTGCTTTTCAGAGCAGATTTCTTAACAGTGTCTTGTGCTACAGCTATCAACCCAAAACAAGATCAATAAACTTTTGGGCACAGAATCTGCAAAAAAACAGTATATCAAAGCGTATTGCTTTTCACATCAGATTTTATAACAGTGTTTTGTACATCGGCTGTCACCCCAAAACAGGATCAATAAACTTTTGGGCACGGAATAAAATTTTCTGCAAAATACGAGTATATCAGAGTGATTGCTTTTAAGGGCAGATTTAAGATGCAGTCAGCAGCAATATAAAAATCCCTAACTACTTCTGTCTAGGATTCCCTAATCTTGCTGTACCCCAACCCTAGCTAATCTATCTAGCAGCTTTTCCTTTGTGAAATCACTGGGAAATGGTGTGTCTGCCTGCTTTGAAAAAAGGAGAGTGTTACGGGTGTCCCTGTGACCCTCGTGTCGGGTCGTAGGTACACCCGCAACGCCGCAGCACCTCCTGCTGCGGCCGGTGCCGCGGCCCGACGCTCGGGCCGCGGACACCCCGGCACGTCTGGGGCGCACTTACCCGTCCACGCTCCTGGTCCCGTCCTGGCGCGCGCTCCTGCTGCCGGCCGGGTGCACGCGCGCCCTCTAGTGTGCGCGCGCGGCACTGCCGGGAGATTTAAAGGGACAGTGCGCCGGTGATTGGTTCTCACCGGGCACGGACCCTATTTAAGCCCTGCCTCTTCCCCAGCACCTTTGCCGAATCGATAGTGCCTTGTGCCTGGAGAGGAAGCGTTCCAAAAGTGTCTTATCCCGTTTACTGTGTACCGTACCTTCTGCCTCCGTCCCTTGACCACGAACCATTGCCGCCTGTCCTGACCTTCTGCCTGTCCCCGACTACGAGCCTGCTTCACCCATTTTTTTACACGCAACACCTCGGCTGCCACCGCAAGCAAGTCACATCAGGGGTAGCGACCTGGTAGTAATCCGCCGCAGCAAGTCCATCCCGCTTTGCGTCGGGCTCTGGTGAAAACCGGACCTACTTAGATTCCGTTCCCTGGCGTGGCTTACGTCATCGCTTGTGGTGGTCCAGAGGATCCACTACCACATCCGTAACAGAGAGCAGAGAGAACAATGTGTTTATTTCACAGTCTGTAATCCTAATGTCGTTCACCAGGAAATACAGTGACAAACATAAAACAGGGTCATGTGATTTTAGCAGCCAATGAGATTCCTACACCACCCACTGGTAACGTTCTTGACCCTCCTCTGTGCTCTGCACTGATTGGCTGGCCACCAAAAGTCAAGAAAGCAGCGAAAATGGCTCAATCTTAAGTCTAAATCACGATTTTGACCCGATTTTGAGAGAAAAAAATCGGATCGGATCGAGATCTAGAAAAACCGTAAAAATCGACTTGATTTTATCTTTTCTCGATTAAATCGCTCAACACTAGTTCTAATCTTATATACAACTAGAATTTGTGAATTGGTTGTCATCTCTGATGCCAAATTCTTCTATGGATATTAAGAAAGGACAAAGTGACTTCTCCTACTACTACTGGAGTATTGTCTTTGCGTGTGGAACACTGTCTAGTTTTGAGGGTGCTTGTTGAGGAATATAGCAATCCAAAAGAACATAATAGATTGACAATCAATAGCACTCCAGTACAACTTAATATTTGTACAATTAAAAATCTCTATATTGTAACAGAAAAAAATCCACATTTCTCTGGCAGTTATGTGAAAATATGTGAAGTTTCAGTGAAAGCAGACCTTATAGGAAATATATAATCAAGAAATTACTTATTGTTTAACTCATGTTTTTATGTCAAACTAATTTTTTAAGAATTTTTTTGTTTTGATCTATTTTAATTTTTCAAATTACTTTCAATATTCTTTAAAAAATACTGAAAACTTTCATTCTTCACTCTGGCCACTAGGCCTAATAATAGTCTGACATTCCCTTCTTCAGTAGAGAAAACTTTTTAGCAGTCTCCTCATTATCAGCACAGGCAGGATTACACTGAAAGTTAACATCAATGTGTGTAGATAACACAGGATCCATCATTAACAATAAGAGATAGTTAAGCTTCCCCTCTCTCCATCCCTGCACAATTACTTCTTCCCAGGTCACAGGGGATGCCTAAAAATTCTTCTATAGAAGTCTAAAGATCTGATTCTGTACATAGGCTCCTATGTGCATGAAGCTGCTTTAAAGCATCTCAGGCAAGATGGCTGCCCACATAATCATATACAGACAACAGAAAAGAAAAATACACAAAATAGACAAAACCCTTGTTGGCAAGCACAGCAGTCAGACATTTTTTGTAGTTGATGATGAGGTTTGCGCACATGTCAGGAGGAATTTTGCTCCACTCCTCTAAGCAGATCGTCTCTAAACCATTATGATTTTGAGGCTGTTGCTTGGCAACTCGGAGCTTCAACTCCCTCCATAAGTTTTCTATGGGATTAATGTCTGGAGACTGCCAGGGCTACTCAATGACCTAAATATACTACTTTTTGAGCCACACCTTTGTTGCCTTGTCTGTATGTTTTGGGTCATTGTCTTGCTGGAAGACCCAGCTATGACCCATTTTTAATGTCCTGGCTGAGGGAAGCAGGTTGTCACTCAGGATTTTACGGTACATGGCTTCATCCATTCTCGCATTGTTGCGGTGAAGTAGTCCTGTGTAGTGTTGAGCGATTATTATCGACAAAGTTGAAATCGGCACAGTTTTTATGTTGATCGAAATTTTTAGATCATGCGATAATTTAGGTTAAAATCTGTGCATCATCTATTAAGATCGCGCCATTTTCGGCGCTTCCTGTCATTTTGGCGGCCAGCAAATCACATTACAGAATAGAGCAGGGTGAGATGTTTGTGCGACGTCATGACTGGGATATGTATGGTTGCGATTGGCTGGAAAAATCACATGACCTCGTTTTACATAGAACAGCCCTTCCTGTTCAACCTCAGTGTCTCTCAGCGTCTAATAGCAGTAGGACGTGCGCTCTGCCTGTGTCCAACCAGCTCAGCGAAATTATTCTATTTCTTCACAGAGAAAGCTCTACTGTTAGCTGTGATCCTTACAACTTAGTTAGATTAGAATTGGAAGATTTTTATATAGTTAGGTATAGAATTTTAAAGGAGCATCTACCGCTGTAAAGTCACGGTGGGGAGCGGGGGGGGCCCCCACGGGCGAACACAGACAAACTCTATAAAGAATACTGGATAAAGTTCACCAAGACTTAGTGTAGACATTGCACTGCAATATCTTTATTATTAACAGTTTTCTATTGAAATATTTCCTGGCTATTGGGCAGCCTGAACTTATATTAGGATACACATCTTTTCTAGTAACTGCAGGTCTCTTTGTTAGGTGCAAAACTCCACTTTAATTATCAGTATACATTTCAGATAGGTGTTAATTTTCAATTTTGCCCATTCCACCTTTGTTGATATATCCACCTTGCAGTTAAATTAGAATCCAGCAATTTTGTAGTCAGCACAGGTTGATAGGTGCCAAAAATACCTTGTATTATCTGAATACATTTCAGATACGTGTTTTTTGACTTTGGCGCACTACAGCTTTGTTCATTGAGGCACCTTGCACTTAAATGTGAATACTGCAATTTTGTAGTCACCACAGGTGAATTGATAGGTGCCAAAAAATACCTTTTATTATCCAAATACATTACATATACGTGTTTTTTTACTTTGCCGCACTACAGCTTTGTTCATTGAGGCACCTTGCACTTAAATGTGAATACAGCAATTTTGTAGTCACCACAGGTGATTTGAAAGGTGCCAAAAATACCTTGTATTATCCGCTTACTTTTCAGATACATGTTTTTTCACTTTGTCACAGGCCAGCTTTGTTGATAGATCTACTTTGCAGTTAAATTTGAATACAGCAATTTTGTAGTCACCACAGGTGAATTGATAGGTGCCAAAAAATACCTTTTATTATCCGAATACATTACAGATACGTGTTTTTTCACTTTGGCGCAGGCCAGATTTGTTGATAGATCTACTTTGCAGTTAAATGTGAATACAGCAATTTTGTTTTGATTTGAGGGATTTGAGAATAGCTGTGATTTGCCGTCTTTTAATAAGACACTTCCTAAAACTCTTCCATACCTTCTCAAATTTTTATATTTCTGAACATGGAGTGAAATTCAGGTGGTAAGCGAGCAAAGAGAGGGGTAGGACATGGAGGTAGAGGGACGAGAGAAGGTGCTCCTTCCAGTGCTGGCGACAACACGCATGCCAGCGGATCGTCGGTTGCAGGACCATCAGGCCTGTCATCGCTGGGTCAGGGCCCTGTGAAACTCAGTAACGAACAGCGTCGCCAATATGTCCTTCAGTGGTTAATGTAACCTGCATCCAGCAGTCTTACCTACTCGTCCTCCCAGTCACGGCCACAAATGTCATCATCAGCATCATCAGCATCCGTCCAACATGAAGCAGCCCAAATGTCAACTCGTGTACCCACCACTGTGGATAATCCATTTTCTGACGACCTCTTTGATGACAAAATGCGGTTGGGGTCAGAAGGCATGTCAAAAGATCAAGATGCCAAAGATGATGATTTTCTCTGCTCTGACGCCCTGTTACTGATGCCATCAGAGGAGGAGAAGGAAGCCGGGCAATCGGCAAAAATCCCGGGCGGTCGGCAACGCCTTGCAGTCCCTCTTGCTTGTAGCTCGCAGCTCCTGGATGCAGAATGTCAGGACGACAAAGTCACCTGTGTTGATGATGATGATTACGACATTGCGGATCCAAAGTGGTATTTTCAGAAGAATTTGATTGCGAGCGATTCATCACTGGACGAGTAGGAAGACGATGGGTAGTGTCAGTACGGGTTCCGCCTCAAAAGGGAGAGGGCGGTCGTCAGAAGTCCGCTGATATGATTCTGCCAGCCACAGTCAGCGCAAACC
Organism: Phyllomedusa bahiana; assembly: GCA_025379985.1. Lineage (NCBI taxonomy): Eukaryota > Metazoa > Chordata > Amphibia > Anura > Hylidae > Phyllomedusa > Phyllomedusa bahiana. Next base: position 184,596 of record JAODAL010001308.1, on the reverse strand, counting down.
CCGCTCCTCGCTTATCGCCGTCAAAAAGGTCCAGGACCTCTCAACCCTGGTCCTTCTTTGAGCAAGCCTCTGTTCACCCACGATGTCATATCCGCCTTTGCCGTAAAGCATGTAAGGCAAAACCTTAGGGGGTTTAAACCACCACCAACCATGTCTAGTAATGCAGTTATGATGATTTGAAATGGAGGCAACATTTGGGCCAAAAAAGGCCAGACCGCCCGGGCCTCCAACCACTGTCACACCCCTCTGTCTCCCCCTCCCCCCCCCCGCCACCACCAAGCGTTCCTACTCCCTTTTTCAGAGTCATGATCGGACACCCCCCTTTCAGCCTGCACCTCGCCCAGCCCACCACTCCACCAGAAACCCCATCCAAACCCCTTCTCCTTCCGCCAGTTTGGATGCCGCCGTACAGTATCTCAGCCACCTTCTGTCTTTCAGTTTGGGGAGAAGAAGAAACATTTTAAACCCCCAAAACCACCCGAAACAAAACCCTGAATGTGGGCATTCCCAGGTTTTTTGGGCCTTTGGGAAGTGTTCCCTTTCCCCGTTGGTGGCAAGGGGTTTTTCCCCAATCGGCCCCTTGCCTGCCCCCAATAGAGATCCGAGCGGGCATTTTTTTTGCCAGAAAAGCCCCCTGCCCGGGCCAGCCAGTGTCATCTAAAATTTTTCAAGGCGTTGCCCTGCATTGGGCCGGAAAAGTCCATCTGACCACCAACACATGGACTAGTAAGTGGCCAAGGCCGCTATATCTCGGACAGCTTCGGGGGTGGGGGTTTTTGGGGGGCCCCCCCGGGGGGGGTGCAGGGTCTTTAAAACCCGGGTGGTCGGGTTTTTTTTGACCCAAAGGCCCCTCCCCAAGTCCCATAGAAACCGGCCTTTGGAAAAAGGAAACCCCCCGGGGAGGGCTGGGGGAGGTTCCCCCAACGGGGCCTTTAAATTTTTTTCCCCAAATTTTTAAATTAAAAATTTTTTTTTTTAAATTTTAACTTCCCTTTTTCAATGCTAACTTTTAAAATTTTCTAAAAACTACCCTTACTTTGAAAAAAAATTATTCCCTTTTTTTACCCTTTTTTCCCCTTGGGTTACCATTTCCCCTAACCCCATTTTACCAAAAAACCGGGAAAATCCCTTACAAATTTCAAAATATTCCATTTCAATCTTTTCCTAAAAAGCAGCGGTTTAGATCGGGGGGAGCCACCAGGGTGGGGGCAAAATAAAAAACCTTTCCCCTTTTAAAATTTTAAAAGCCACCCCGGTCGGCGGCCCCAACCCCCAGCTAAATGTTTGGGACTTGTTTTCGCGTTTCCCCTGAAAAAAACGGTTTCCCCCGAAAGGGCCCCTTGAAAAATTTTTTTTTTAAAAGAATTCACTCAATTTTTACCTTTTTCCCCCAAGTTCTTTTTTTTTGGGGGGGGAAATGTAAAGAACGCAAGGTTTCAGGGAAAAGGACCTTTACCACTTTTCTTTTAGAAAGGATGTCAATGGGGGCTTTTTTGGGAGTAAGTTATTTTTTGGGTTTTTTAAAAGAAATGGGCTTTTAACATTTCCCCCTTTTTTAAAATTTTTTTAAAAATCCTCTGGTGGCATCACGTGCCCATAGAAACCAGGCCGTGTTGAAATTAATTGGAGACCATCCCCACACAGGTCAGGAGCTGTGGACGGCTCTCCGCAACGAGACCGAGCGCTGGCTGGGTGCCAAGAACCTTGTGCCAGGCAAGTGGTGTGCGATAAACGGGCGAAATCTGCTGGCCGCCCTTTAGATCAGTAGGCTGGAGCACATCCCTTGCCTGGCACATGTCATGAACCTTGTCGTCCAGAATTTTCTAAAGAGCTACCCGGGTCTGGACTGCCTGCTGAGGAAGGCTCGAAGTCTAAGTTCGCACTTCTGCCGTTCGCACCCTGCTTCGTCCCGCCTGGCTGCGTTGCAGCCTCAGCTCGGCCTCCCCGTCAACCGTCTCATTGTTGACGGGGCAACACGCTGGAATTCCACCCTCCACATGCTCCAGCGATTGTGGCAGCAGCGCAATGCCATTACGCAGTACGAAGTGACACATGGCCTGACAAGCAGCGGTGCAGACCTCGGGGTGTTGAGCCACCGAGAGTGGAGGCAGGTGAAAGAGCTCTGCACCATCCTTGCCAGTTTTGAAGAAGCCACCCAAAATGGTCAGTGCGGACAATGCCCTTGTCAGCATGAGTAGTGTGGTGATCTTAGTTCTGGAACGAACGTTGAACACTCTGAAACAACAGGTCCCGCCAGAAATGGTCCTCTTGAAAACTTTTTTTTAAAATGATCATTTCTTACTGCACTTTTTATTCTCTTTTCCCAACAGTTCATTTTGCTGATTTTGCTGTGAGGAGACTGTAAAAGACCGCAAGGTTTCATGACAACACCGTATTCCATTTACTCACTTTATCTTTAGAAGTTTTCGCATTGTCAATGGTTTTGAGGTCATGTTGCTGTGAGATACAGCTATAATTATGGTCCTTTGGAACAGAAATGTGGCTTTTAAGTGGCATTTCTCCCTCACAATTTTTAAAAGTGGCTGAGAAGTCATATTTATAATTTTTTGGGGTCATGTAGCTGTGAGATACAGCAATAATCATGGTCCTTTGGAACAGAACTGTGGCTTTTAAGTCGCATTTCTCCCTCACACTTTTTAATTGTGGCTGAGAAATCATATTTATAATTGTGTGGGGTCATGTTGCTGTGAGATACAGCAATAATCATGGTCCTTTGGAACAGAAATGTGGCTTCTAAGTGGCATTTCTCCCTCACAATTTTTTACAATGGCTGAGAAGTCATTTTTTTTTTGGGTCATGCTGCTTTGAAATGCAGCAATACTACAGGTCTTATTATAAAAAAATGTTGTTTCTAACAGACATTTGTTCTTCTCAATTGTCCAAAGTGGCTCAAGGGTCATGCTTTGAATTTTTGGGGGCATTTTGCTGTGACATGCAGCTATACTACAGGTCCTATTATAAAAAAATGTTTTTTCTAACAGACATTTGTTCATCACAATTGTCAAAAGTGGCTCATGGATCATGTTTTGAACTTTTGGGGGCATTTTGCTGTGACATGCAGCTATACTGCAGGTCCTATTATAAAAAAAATGTTGTTTCTAACAGACATTGCTTCTTCACAATTGTCAAGAGTGGCTCAAGGGTGATGGGGGTGTAAAAGAAACGGAAAGGTAGGACATTTTTAAATGGAACTTATTGAAAAAATGACTTTTTTTTTTGCAAGTTCTTTAAAATAGCTATCAATCCCTTAATTGGGGGAACAACTGTGTTGAACCGTTTTTTAAATCAACAAAGTTAAAAATTTTTGGGCCCAAGGTTTTTTATGGTGAACGAAATTTCCGATCATGTAAAAATTTTGGGTTAAAAATTTCTAAACCATCATCTTTTAAATCGGGGCCTTTTTCGGCGTTTTCCGGGTTTTAATTTTGGGTTTGGCCAGAAAATCAGATTACAGAATAGGGGCAGGGTGAGATTTTGGTGTGCGCGTCATGACGGGATGTGTATTGTTGCGTTTTGGGGCTGGAAAAATCACATGACCTTTTTTTTAAACATAAAACAGCTTTTCCTGTTTCAGCCTTTCAGGTCTCTCAGTGTCTAAAAGGGGGATGGGACCTGCGTTCCCTGTGGAAAAAACACCCTAAAGGCGTTTTTAAGTCTTTTCTGCACAGAAAAACCTCTACTTTTAAAGCTGTGATCCATCCAATTTTAGTTAGTTTTTGAGATTTGAAGATTTTATATATTTTAGAGATTTTTTTTAAAAAGGGGCATTTACCACTGAAAAATTCCCCCTGGGGGGGAGCGGGGGGGGCCCCGCGGGCGAACCAAAAAGGGTCTTTTATAAAGAACAGGGATAAAGTTCCCCAAAGATTTTGTGTAGACATTGTAGTGGAAGTCTTTTTTTTAACAGTTTGCTATTGAAATTTTTTTTTCCTGGTTTGGGAAAGCTAAAATTTTATTAATTGGAAAACACATATTTCTAAAAAGCAGGTCTTTTTTTTGGTGAAAAAAACTCACTTTTATTATCAGTATAATTTCGATATGTTTTCATTTTAATTTTACCCATTACACCTGTGACTTTTTATATATCCCCCTTGATTAAATTACAACCCAGCAATTTTGTCAGACGGGTTTGTTTGTTGCAAAATCGGTATTTTTAAGAAACATAACAGTTAGTGTTTTTGACTTTTGCGCACCCAGCATTGTTTTTTGAGGCAGTTTCCACGTAAATTTAAAACAGCAATTCTATATTCACCACGGTGAATTGAAAGGTACAAAAATACCGTTTATTTACCAAAAATAACAGTTAGGGTTTTTTTTTGATTTTTGCGCCCCCAGCATTGTTCTTTAAAAGGCATCACAAAAATCTTAAAAGCAATTTATATTCACCACGGGTGAATTGAAAGGTAAAAAAATCCCGTTTTTATAAAAAAACAAACAGTTAGTTTTTTTTGACTTTTGCGCACCCAGCTTTTGTTCATTAGGTCCACGAAAATCTTAAAAACGAATTCTTTTATTCCCCACAGGTGATGAAAGGTCAAAAAATGTGTTTTTAAAAAAACTAAAATACTGTTTTTTATTTCGGCCCCAGCTTTGTTATTAAGGTTTTCCCTAAATTTAAAAGCTTCATATTCCCACAGGGAATTGAAGGTGCTTGACTTTATCCTTTGTGTGTTCAAATTAGAGACAACCATTTAATACAATTAAAAAAAGAGAAACAAAGCAGGTGGGTTCCTTTATTTTAAAAATGTGTTTTCTGATTTTTCTACTAAAAACTTGCTGTAAAAAAAAGCTGGTAAAAAAATTCCTTGAAATTTTACAAGGGAGGTACAGGAAAACTTGCCCGATGTAGGGTTTTTCGAGGAATGGAGTAGGAGTACGGACAAAGAACAAAGTACAGGACAATTTCCCCCGCAGTTTTAGTAAAAGAAAAAAGAATGCAAGAAAAAAGGGACCCGGGGGGAAAGGGGGCGTTAACACCGTATTTCCCAAGTAAAAACTCAATTGGTGCACTCATAGGAGGGGGAAGGCTACCGGGACAGGGAAAAATATATGTCCGTGAAATAAAATTTTGGTTGAAAGACCCCTTTTTTCCGGCCCCTTTTTAATTTTGGGGTCATGCAGGGGGGGGTCATGCTGGGCCCCAGGGACGGGTATAGCAAGTCCAGGGGAAACTAAAAGGTGGTTGAAAAAGACCCCTTTTTTGGCATTTTTTAAATTTGTGGGGGTAAATCCCGGTTTGGGCTCGGGCGGGGGCCCACACGGTATAGTCAATGTCCAGGGGAAAAAAAAAGGGGGTTGAACCCCCCTTTTTTTTCCCGGAAACTTTTAAATGTGGGGCCCCATGCGGGTTTGGGGGCTCAGGGCTGTGGCCCAGGACGGGTTTTAGTCAATGTCCAGTAAATCCCAAAATGGTTTGAAAGATCCTTTTTCCGGCCTTTTTAATTTGGGGCCGGGGGTTTTGGGGGCTCAGGGCTGCCCCCGGACGGGTAAGTCTTTGTCCTAAACCTAAAATGGTGGTTAAAAAAGACCCCTTTTTTCCCAAACTTTTTAAATTCGGGGGGTCTTTTGCGGGTTTTGGGGGGCTAAATTGTTTTGCCCGGGAAGGGGGATAGTAAATTTGTCCTTTTAACTAAAAGGTGGTTAAAAGATCCTTTTTTCCGGCATTTTTTTTAAAACCCGGGGGGCCCATGCGGGTTTTTTGGAACTCATGCTGCTTTCCCGGACGGGGAAATTTTCAATTTTCCATTCAATTTAAAATTTGAGGGTTAAAATTCATAGCCTTCTGTCATTTTAAATTTGGGGGTGTGCGGGTTTAAGGGCCCTTGCTGGGGTACAAGACGGGGATAGGGGAAGGGCCCTGTGATTTTTTTTTTCTGTTTTTTAAAAACCCTAAGTGTGTTCCCAAAGGGATGTAGCATGAAACCTTTTGGGACTGTTTTGGTTTTTAAATTTTCAGCTTTTTCCCAGCCCCGTTTGGGTGTAAGAAAAAAAGGGTGTTGTTGCCCCTCCCATAACTTTAATGGTCACAAACATAATCTTTTCATCAAACCATCGAATATCTTGTCTTTTGATTCGGGACTATCGACCATCGACCAATGTCGAATGGCGAACTAACGTCAACACTAGTCCTGTCCCTTTAGCAAAAAAAAAACCCCTGCAAAACATGGGGGTTAAAAGTATAAAAAATTTGTCTAGGCCAAAAATTTTATTTTGCTGCCCACCCCCGCAATCAATCAGAGCACCCCTTTTTCATTTCAATGGGCTCTGAGAAAATGTAGAGGGGGGCCTGATTGGTTGCTATGGGTAACAAATTGAGTTTTAAAACCTAGATTTTTTTTCATACATGGGGCCCAAAAATTTTTTTAAAACCCCATGCTTGACTTTTGGGGAGGGTTTTTTTTGGGGTCAAGGCAGCAATTTCTTCCTTCAAACCCCAAATTACTGTTGCCCCAAACATTTTTTCTACTTCTCCCCATCCCCGCTTTTTAGTTTCGTGCCCATTCCAGCTTTTGTGAAAGATTTATCTTGCCCCTGACACCTTTAGAAAGCCCCTTTGGTCTTGCCCATTTTTGAAAGAGGTTAGAGTTTAAACTGATTAATTGAGCCCTGTGGACGGGGATCTTTTATAAAGGTGACAAACTTAAGACGGGGCCCCTTTAATGAAATTAAAAACGAGTTGTTTTAGGAGTGTCTAATTGGTTTTTAAAGGGGCCAAAAACTCTTAATGGCTGGTAGGGGATCAAAATTCACCTGCAAATTAAACCCCTTTTTAAAAACATAACTTTTACAACTACAAAATTATGCAATCTAAACCCCTAAAATATTACCACTACATCCCCTAGATATCCCGCATACGTGTACTATCCGTCAGGGGAGTTTTGGGCCCCGATGAAGGGCGGCTCCGCTTTTTTTGACAGCCCAATACACTAATGCGGGTAAAAAAACCCTTTACATCCCAGCTATCCCGACGCTTTTCCCCCCCGTACAATTTTGGGGTTCATCGGGGGATTCAAAACCCCCTCTCGCTTGGAAAAAGATTCCCGCTATATACAACGCATATACAACATGTCAAACAACACAATACCTCCTTTTCAAATTAGATGGGAAAGACTGAAACTTAGCTTAGACTGCCGGGTATAAGAGTGATAACCCCCCGCAGTTTCCTTTGGGTAGCTGGAAACCCCGGGATAAGGGGGATACAGAGCAAATAAAACTCCCTTTCCCCTTTAAAAACCCTTTTAAGGGAACCCCTCAAAGGTTTAACAATCAACCCCCAACCCCTTCCAAATTTGGGTTTGTGGGGTTATTTTTATGCCTTTTGGGGGGTTTTCCTATATATGGGGTGCACTATCCCACTATTTTGTTTTTACCCGGCTTCCCGGATACTGAACGCGCATGCCCGGAAGGGAAATTTGCATTTTTTTTTCCCGGGTTTGTGCCCCGGGGAACGATACTGCGCATTTTCGGAAACCGGCCCAGCCCCCCCCCTTTTGGGGCGCCCGCGTTCTAAATCCCAAAACGGGGCGCATGTCGGGAAGAAAGATACTTTGTCATTTCCCGGGTTTAAAATGCTCCCCGGGAATCACCACTGTCCCTTTATTAAAAAACAGTTGGGCCCTCTGCGCTAAAAGCTAAAATGTGCGCCTGACCACATATACTGCCCTAGTGGGCAGCAGAGATCACCTATGGAAAGTGCACTCTTTCCTGACGCCACCCCAAATCCACGCCAAGTATATTGATAGCAAACTATTGCGGGGGGGAACGTTAAACCCCTTTAAATTCTCTAAATTTTCCCCAGAGAAACTACTAAATAAAAAGACACACATATTTAAAAACAGGGGTTTAATACAGGGCCAAAGATTTGGGGGAAACAGACATTCACTTTTCCTCACTGACAAAAATTTAAAAACTGTAAGTAATCAATAAATTTAAAAAAAAAAAAATTTAAGATATAGTACGATCCCATACCCAAATTTGGCCCCAAAATTTAAAAAAAATCAATATTTGGTCCCCCAGGGAGATGCGAACAAAACGAGCGGGGTAAAACAGACCCAAAGCAAGTCCTATTCAATAAAAAAACCCAAAATTGCAAAGTTCTCATTGGGCCCTTTGGGAACCAAACCCCAAAACGATAGCCCCCATTGGGCCTTTTTTCATAGAGTTCGTAACCCTTTCCCCCCTCCTTTTGGGAAATGGCTCCCCAACCTCTAAGATAAAGAACGAAAGGAGATTCCCATTCACCTTTAAATGTGTTCCCACACATTGGGCTACTGGCGTGTTTTCTCCTATTTCGTAATCCCCCAGATGTTCTCCCACCCTTTTTTAAATTTTTCCCTCCTTGTTTTTCAAATAGTTAAGGGGGGAAATGGCATATACCATATAAACTACCCCTTCGGGCCCTTTCATTTTGGCAAAACACGAATAAAAAATTTGTTTTCCTTTTGAGCACTTTGTGAAAGGTTTTTATTTTGGGTTGTATATAGGGCAGGCTACACATCTCTGCCCAAATTTAAAAACTACCAATCGGTTTTCCCTTTTTCCCAAACCACTGCCTTGGAGGGTTTTTGGTGTATAGTCTAGGGATAAATCAAATCCTTGATAATTACCCCCCCGTAATTTTTATAAAGGGGGGTTTAAAGGGAAGGGTACCCTTTCTAGACCCCTGACCCCAACATTAAGTTTCCCCAAATTTTTAAGGATTTTAACCACTTCTAGATTTTTTTCCCATAAAAAATTTTTGCAACTAAAACGTTTTTAATTTTTTTTTTTATTTTCCCTTTGGGTTTACCTTGTAGAAAAATTTTCCCTATTCTTTTTTTTTGTGCATCCCAAAAAGGCTAATTCCGGGACTCTTGGGGGTAACCCGTTTAAAGAAATCTCTCTCTCAGCATACCTGATTTCCCTCCTAAATTCCTCATCTTTTTTGGAGCAATTTCTCTTAACTCTCAAAAATTGCCCCCTTTCGGTTTCCTCCCCCTACGGGGCAATGATGATAACTTTCCATGTAACAAGCTGTTTTTTTGCGGGGGGTTTCCTAAACATATCTGTAAAAAAAATTTTACCATTGAAAAAATTTAAATGTTTGGGACACCAAGAATTTAAACATTCTCCTGCATTTCAAATGTGAATGCCATCCCGTTTTTTATTTTTTTAATTAATTTTGTGCAAAAAACCCTCCTAAAAAGGACACCTTTTTACCCCCCAGGGGGATAATAAACATAAATGTCCCTCCCCCCAGAAAAAAATTTCGGGGGGGGGGCCCATTAAACATCCCCTGGTTGAAAAACCAAAGGGTTTGGCCCCTTTTCCCACCACCCCCGGGAACAGTTTTTGCATATGCGGGACCCGAAAGGGGCTCCCCAGGTGGTCCCCTTGAGCTGTGGAAGGTCTTGTTGCAAAAGACAAAAAAATTTAAAGGTTTTTGCAAAAAGCCCAATACCCAAATGACAAAACTTTGGGAAAGCCGGGAAATTTCTATTTTCTTGGACAAAAAAATATTCTACGGGCCTGAAGCCATTTTCATGGGGGAAATATTACTATCCCAAATTTTCTACATCAAAAACCCAATAAAAACCTTCTTTATTAACTGTAATCCCTCCAATCCCCAAAAAGATCAAAGGGGCCCCTCTTATGAAGAGGGCAATTTTTTTTTACAAAGCCCCGTAAAAATTTTAAATCTATGTAGTTTTCCCTACTTTTTTGCGAAAAATTGTTTTCCTACACCTGAGACTATTGGTCTCCCCTTTTTAGGGGGGTATACCCTTTATGGATTTTAAGGGACCCAGAGAATTGGGTTATTTGGGTTTAGAAGGCTTTCATAAATTTGAATTCTGTGTGTGATATCGGGCCCAAATTCAAACCCTAAAATTTTATTTTAAAATTCCAAAAAATTTTGGTGATCTGGGTGATAAAGGGGGGTAACCTTCCTAAAAACCCCTTGAAAATCCCCCCCCTTTTTAGATTGGAAGGGGGTTTTAAAAAAAACCCCCCAAAAAAATGAATATTAAATCAGAAAATTAAAATAATTTAATTTTTCCAAAAAAAAGGCAAATTTTTAGTAAAAAAATTAAAAAATTAAAAGGGGGTTTTTATTTTTGGTCCCTTTTCCCCCAAAAATTTAAATTTATGGGTGCCTTCTAATCCCCCAAAAACCGACATTCTACCGTCCCTTTAAAACCATAAGGGCAAAACCCCCCTAAAAGGGCAGACCCAAAATCTCAGGGTAGATCAATTTACCAAAATGTAGGGACTACATAGATAAAATCCCTTTCAGGACTTTTTAACCAAAATGCCATCTTACATAAGAACACTTCTGATCTTTTGCGTAATGGGCGGGTTACAGTTAATTAAAAAAGTACTTTTGGGGTCTAAAATGTAGAAAAAACTTGATAGTAAATCCCACATGAAAATGGAAACAGGCATAGAAATTTTTTTTTTTCCCCAAAAAGTATAGAAATTCCAAACGCACCAAAGGCCTTTTTTTCATTAACTCTTGACTTTGTGCTAAACTTTAAATTTTTTTTGGGCTTTTTTCAAAAAGACCCTTTCCCCAGCTCGGGGCAAACCCCAATGGGGGGCCCTTGCGCTTTCCCCCATATGAAAAAACTGTTTTTCCCGGGCTGGTGGGGGGGCCCCCTTGGTATTCAACCAGGGGGTAAAATGGCCCCCCCCAGATTTTATTCTGGGGGGAGGGACATTTATGACATCATCATCCCTGGGAGGGTACAAGGGGTCCTTTGAGGAGTTTGTTGCCAACCCTTTAAAAAAAATAAAATCGTTTTCATTTTACATTTGAAATGCAGGAGAGATGTTTTTTCCCTTCTTGGGTGCCCCTTTTCATCAAAGATTCAAATGGTAATATTCAAAAAGATAGATAGGAAAACCCCCGCAAATAACAGCTTTTACACGGGGGAAAATTAACATCCCTTGCCCCGGGAAAGGGGAGGAATACCGAAGGGGGCAATTTTTTTGAAGTTAAAGAGAAATTGCTCCAGAGATGAGGACTTTAGGGGACAGTCAGGTATGCTGAGAAGAGATTTCTTAAACGAGATATCCCCCAAGAGGCCCGGAATCAGCCTTTAGGGGATGCACAAAAAAAGAAAAGGACAACTTTGGGTACAAGGTAAAAACCCCCCCAAAAAAAATAAAAAAAATAAAGCAAAAATAAAATTTTTTTGCAACCCTTTGATGACAGAAATCTTTGAAGTGGGTTTAAAATTCCTTAAAAAAAAATTTGGGGGAACTTTTAAAGTTGGGTCAGGACTAGAAGGATACCCCTTTCCTTTAACCCCCGTTTTTAACTTATCGGAGGGTAGATTTTAAACAAGGATAGAAATGATCCCTAGCCCTATACACCAAAAAACCCCCCAAGGCCGTGGTTGGAAAGGGACCGATTGGGGATGTTTAAATTTTTGGGGAAAAGATGTGTAGCCGCCCATATAAGCAACAAACTAAATCCCTTTACAAGTGCCTCAAATGGAAAACAATTTTTCATTTGTGGGTTTTGCCAACGTTTGGCAGAAGGAGTATTTTTTATGTGGGATAGCCCCCCGCCCACAACTATATTGGGAAAAAAAAGGAAATAAATTTTAAAAAAAGGGGGGAGAACATCTGGGGGATATACGAAAATAGAGACACCCAGTAGCCCACATTGTGGGAAAAATCATAATGGTGAAAGGGAATCTCTGCGCTTCTTGATCTTAGAGGGTTTTGAGACCATCCCCCAGAGGAGGGGGAAAGGGGTAACGAAAACCCATGGAAAAAAGGGCCCCAAGGGGTCTTTTCGTAGGATTCGGGGGATCCAAAAGGGGCCCCCAAAGAGACTTTCAATTTTGGGTTTTTTTATTGAATAAAACTCTGCTTTTGGGGTTTTTCACCCTCCTGTTTTGTTTGCCACTCTCCATGGAGGACCACATTGAAATTTTTTTAAAACTGCCCCTTGGGTATGCATCAGTAAAATATTACATTAATTTTTTATTATAATTTATTATTACTTACATCCCGATAATTAGGTAGCTGAGGGCATGAATGTCCGTACCCCGAAACTTTGGGCCCCGTATTAAGCCCATGTTTTAAACCCATGTGTGTCTGTTAATAGTATTTTTCTCGGGAAAAATTAGGGGAATTAAGGGGGAGACTCCCGCCCCAAAAAGTTTTCTATCAAAAACAAATTGTGGATGGGGTGGCTCAGGAACGAGTGCACTTTTTAATAAGCACAGTGGGGGATCCCCGGGAGCATAACCGGGAAATGACATGTATCTTTCTTCCCGACATCGCAGTATATTTTTAGAACCCGGGGCCGCATGGCTGGGCCGGCTTTTCCCGACGCGCAGTACGTTTTCCCGGGGGCACCAACCGAAAAAGACATCATTTTTCCCTTTCCCGGGCATGCGCAGTTCAGTATCCGGAACGCCGGTAAATCAAAGATAGTGGGGTACGCGCACACACTATATAGGAACCCGGGAATAGGGAAAAAACTAAACACACCCCAAATTTGGAAGTGTTTTGGGGCTTGATTTTTTATACATTTAGGGGTCAATTTAAATATTTAAAGGGGAAACGGGGATGATTTACCTGTATCCCTCTTATCCTGGGTGCCACTTACCAAAGGACTGCGGGAAAATTTTCACTCTTTACCCGCAGGAAACAAGCTAATAACATCCCCCTATCCAAATTTTAAAAGGAAAATTTAAAGTGTTTAGACATGTTTTAAAATGCGTTGTATATAGCGGACTCTTATTCCACACGAGAGGATTTTTGAATCCCCTGTGAACCCTAAAATTGTACGGGGGAAAACCCTCGGGATGCTGGGGAAATTTTAAGGGTTTTTTATACACGCTATAGTGTAATATTCCGGGGGGGGGGGGGGGGGGGGGGGGGGGGGGGGGGGGGGGGGGGGGGGGGGGGGGGGGGGGCGGGGGGGGGGGGGGGGGGGGGGGGGGGGCGGCGGGTAAAAGCGGGGCCCCCCTTTTTTCGGGGGATATCCACTGACGGGTAGTTAAAACAGTATGCGTATCATCTTTGGGATGTAGGTAAATTTGGGGTTTTTTATTTCATAATTTAAAATATCCCAGTAAAAGTTATGTTTTAACAGGGTTAAAAATTTTTCAGTGATATATTTGGGTTTTAAAACCTCTGTTTATATAGAATTTGGGAGTAATTCCTTTTGGGGGTCAAAAACTTTAAAATTTTAAACTGGGTTTATGTCCTTTTTTCATGGGGAAACTTACAAAAAACAGCCAAAGGGGGCAAAAAAATTATATCCTTTTACTGTAAAATTTATATATACTGTAAAAAATCCCCACTTGTCCGCTGCCATTTTTTGGACAGATCAGAAAGGGGATTTTAGCTCCGGAGTTTTTTGTCCTTGGGAGAAAAGTATTTGGGACACCAAATATGTTTACCCCTGCCACCAAGTTTTTCTTCCCGTTGCCTCAACCAGTTTTATTCTTTAGGCACAGTTTACATAAACCAATCATAACATAAGACCTCAGCCATCTAGCCACTAACTCAGTTACACATAGAGTCCCTCTCCATCCGTGGTCTAGACCTACCATCCAACATTACCAAAAACACGTACTCTCACCAGTCATTGCAGTACAGGCTTCTTTGAAGCCTCGGGGGGTAAGAGCTTCTCCTCAGCAATCTTGTCACTCCGAACTACAGTAGCAACCACATCCCCTGGTCACCTGCAGTACCAGGCTTTTATAAGCCTCCATGGAGGTGACAAATGCCTGTCCTGGAATGCGGGAACAGCCACCCACGCAACGCTATAGCTGTTCCAAAAAAAAAGCCAACCCACAAGTAGCTGCCTAGCAGCTATTCTAGCTGTTACTGTGTCAGTGACATAGCGTCACTGACCTTATATAAATGGCTTTTCCCCACCGAGAGCAAGTCCTCTGTGGCGCACCTCAGCCGCTGGCTGCATACCGTCTAGTGGCAGAAACATGCGACTGCATGAGGTCGCTCTGCCACAATATAGATAGATAGAAAGATAGATAGATAGATAGATAGATAGATAGATAGAAAGATAGATAGATAGATAGATACATCCTAGATTTACACTGTTATACAAGCTGTACACTGACTATGTAACATTTGTATCAAAGTGTCATAATTTCAGTGTTGTCCCATGAAAAAAAAAATATATATATATATACAATATTTACAAAAATGTGAGGGGTGTGCCCTCAAAACAACTTAACACATAGCCATCAATGTCTAAATCATTGGCTACAAAAGTAAGTACACTTCTAAGTGACAATGAACAAATTGAGTTTGAAGTGTCAATATTGTCAACATTTAGTGTGGCCACCATCTGTTTCCAGCATTGACTTAACTTGTTCGGGCATGGAGTTCACTGCATTACAATCAGAAAATTAAAACAGCAAAAAGAATATATATATGTATATATATATAGTGAGGGATCAGCGTCCAGAGCAGGTAGCAGGCTGGGCTTCAACAGACAGAGACAGTGACACACTAGGTAATGTTCAAGTCCAGGCTGTGCCTGGGTTTATTTATATGATAAATGAAAACAAACACGGCCTTAACTTCAGGCATAAAATGTAAAACAAAACCTGCTCGGCTGAGCACTAACTATACACACAGACGGACCTAACTATACCAGGGTCACACTCAGTGACCCTGGGCAAAGCTGCAAACATAAATAGCATGTGCTACTCACAATATGGCTCCAGCAAACACCAGCAGCCATGACAGGCCTGCAGACTCAGGCTTTATAGGCCTGACACCAGCCTCACCTGGTGCGTGGGAGTGGCCACCCACCCGGCTCTTTGACCATTTCAGAAAAGCCGACCCGGATAAAGCGTATTGGAACCGCTTAAACTAACATGTCAGTAATCACTGACACATGAGAATTGTTGGCTTCCCTTCACCGAGCCCAGGCCACTCAGTGACACGCACTGGTCCATACCTGACCTAAGGCCGCATATGACAGCATTCTTGGGGAAATATACTTTCCCTCCACCACTCCACCTGTCACTGTCTCACAATATATATAAATATTGTAAGGCCGCAGCTGGAAGAGTCTGCAATGGCATATACATACCAGCCAGCTTCTGGACATAGGTTGGGGAGTCCAGGACACCTGCCACCAAGGTAAGGAGCCTTGGTGGAGTGAAAGGCCATTGTTAAATAAGTGTCGACAGTACAGACTGTCAATCTATGTTTAATCTGTCGGTTAGTACGGCTTCCAGCCATTCCTGGGTCGGCCTTTCATTGGGAGTAAGCATAGAGCAGGGTGGGTACTTACTCACCATGGTCCACTCCAGGATTTCCCTGCTGTATATAAGGTCAGCAGGTAGCTGACTGGGCGTTGGCTGTACCTCCAGTCTACCTTCTGGGCTGGAAGTGTTCACACTGGTGGAATCCAGTGTCGGATCTACTAAGGTGCTAGTGAGGAAACTACACCAATGTTAGTAAGTGCTCAGACAAGCAAGAGTTTTTCTTTATGTTTATTTGCTGTGCATGTTTTGCCATCCGTTTTGTTCTGCTTCTACATTAAACCCAAGGACAAAGGCGTTTGTACCTGACATCTGCCTCTGTCTCATGCCTAAAAGACTCATGCGGTGATACCAGAGCCTTACCAACTCACATATGGTGGAGGATGCTATGGGCATTTTAAAGAGACGCTTCTCTTAAAGAGACAGGCAGCGAAACGTGGTTCCAATATATGTCGTGGATTAAAGCGGCAACTGTGCCACCAGCGAAGACTCCCAAAATGGATGAGTTGGTGAAGCAACTAATACAGGCGAACACCAACCTCCAGCTAATGGCGGCAAGCCAGCAGAAGGCCCATGAGGAGACCGTACGGACTCAAGCGGAGACCAACCGCCTGTTGATTGAGACACACCAGGCAGCACTTAAAGAGCAACAACAGGTGAACCTGGATCTACAACAGCAGCTCCAGGTCCTGACTACAAGGCCAGAGGGGACATCAGGTGGGAAGTTCGCGCCCTGGCAAGCAGTCCTTCAAGTTCTGCGTAAGATGACCCAAGATGATGACGTGGAGGCATTTCTCGGCACCTTTGAGAGGATCGCCGAGAGAGAGCGGCTCCCAGGGGACCAGTGGGCCGACGTTCTGGCCCCCTTTCTTACCAGCGAGCCGCAAAAGGCCTAATTCGACCTGAGGGCTGAAGACGCCAAGGCCTAGGCGGCTGAAAGGGGAGATCCTAGCCCGACTGGGGGTTACTCTGGTGGTTCGGGCCCAGAGAGTCCACGCCTGGGAGTTTAATCCAGCCAAGCCAGCTGGGTCACAGATGTATAACCTCTTCCACCTCACCAGCAAGTGGCTGCAGCCCGAACGTCTTACAGCTGTCCAGGTGACGGAACGGGTCGTCTGTGACCGCTTTGTGCACGCCCTACCCGTAGGGATCCAGCGGTTTGTGGGGTACACGGACCCCAAAAGTCTGTCTCCAGTGGGGAGCGTTACAGTGCCACCGAGGAGTTCCTCCAAGGACTGCATCCACCAGAGTCAGTACGGGGTAAGACTGTCCCTGTCCCAAAAGGGGAACCTAAAGGCCGCTGAGGTGAGGGGATCATGGCTGGGTGAGAAGGGGGGAAGGTTGCCAACCCCAAAGAGACACCTCTTGCCCAGAGCCCAGGGCACCATCATCTGCTGGCGATGCAATGGACTCGGACACGTCGCAGCACGGTATCCTACTTTGGGGGACCCCATGGACTGTGGTATAAGGCGTACGTCGCTTTTTGCAAGGCCTTCATACACCATGCACACTGAAACTGGGGGAAATCGGCAGGTATGCACCATTAAAATAATGGACACACCATACAGGCTCTCATGGACTCCGGGAGTTTGGTGACCCTGGTGCAGGCCAGGCTGGTGGGCGAACTCCGACCCCACCATATAGGGATGGTCTGTGTACATGGGGACACCAGGGACTACCCACCTGCAGTACTCACCCTAAAGACCCCCTTGCGGGCCCACAAGACATGAGGTGGCCGTCATTGCGAGCCTGCCCCACAGTGCGATCATAGGCTGTGACTTCCCCTTGTTCTGGGATTTGTAGGGAAATAAAAGGTGTGCCCAGTATCATGTGGTACAGGGTAATGTGTCTGCACAGGGTCCAGAGGAACCCGATGGGTTTCCCTTGTCGGTCCTGGCGGGGGTCCCCGAGGAAAATCCCTCTGAGCTCGAGTTCACCTCTTTGCCAGTATCCAGGGGGAACTTTGGCACGGAGCAGCTGAGGGACCCAAACTTAGAGCATGCTTGGAGAAGTGTCAAAGTGATAGATGGGAAACCCCAGGAGCCAGGCGAGGGACTGGTCTACCCTCATTTTGCCATCAACAATAGTATGTTATACCAGGTAAAAAAGACCCCAACCGAGGTGGTGGAGCAATTGGTGGTCCCCCGGTCACATGTCCGCCAGGTGTTGGAGTGGAGCTAGCCCACTCCCATGTGTTGGGAGGACCCTTAGGGATGGAGAAAACCGGGGAGAGAGTGGAGCGTTATTTCTATTGGCCAGGGATTTACAGGGCAATTGAGGAATACTGTCGGTCTTGCCCGGAGTATCAAGTTAACGCCCCTAGGCCCCATTTTCGGAGCCCCCTAATTCCTCTGCCGATAATAGAGGTCCCCTTTGAGAGGATCAGCATGGACTTGGTAGGGCCGCTCCCTAAGTCAGCCCGAGGACATCAGCACATCTTAGTGGTCCTCGATTATGCCACCCGCTATCCCGAGGCCATTACCCTTAAGAATACCTCCTCCAAAGGAATAGCTAAGGAGCTGTTCCAAATGTTCACCAGCATGGGTATTCCGAAGGAGATATTGACAGTCCAGGGCACCCCATTCATGTCTAAGGTCACCAAAAACCTCTGCCTACTCAACATTACCCATCGTCGTACGTTAGTATATCACCCTCAGACCGATGTTCTGGTGGAGAGGTTCAATAAAACCCTGAAGGCGAAGCTCAAAAAGGTGGTAGATATGGATGGTAGAGACAGGGGCCGCCTTCTACCCTACCTCAAGTTCTCAGTAAGGGAGGTCCCACCAGCATCCACAGGGTACTCACCTTTCGAGCTCCTCTATGGTAGACATCCCAGCGGACTCCTGGACATAGCAAAGGAGACCTGGGAGCAGGAGAATACCCCACATAGGAATGTCATTGAGCACATCGCTGAAATGCAGGACAGAATCACTGCCGTTCTGCCCGTAGTACGTGAGAACCTTCAGCAGGCGCAAAAGATACCCAGGCCAGGGTATATAACAGATCAGCAAGGGTCAGAGTGTTTCAGCCAGGCGACCGGGTACTAGTACTTGGTCCCACGGTCGAAAGAAAATTTCTGGCAAAGTGGCAGGACCCCTATGAGATTAAGGAACGGGTCAGTGACGTAAATTATAAAGTGTTCCAGCCCAGTAAGAGAAAACCTTATCAAATATACCATATTACCTTAATTAAGCCTGGAAGGACCGTCAAAGTCTGGGGTAGTAAGAGAGCGTAGGGGTGTCCCAAACTGAGAGTTACCACCTGTCTGTAACTCGGAGTCACTGTCAGTAAGCCCAGCGGCAGGAAACCAGGGAGTTCCTACAAAGGAACTGGTGAGTTTTTTCAGAACTGCCAGGTCGCACTAAGGTCGTGGAACATGACATCAAAATGTAAAAGGCTGTGCACATCTAATATATACTTTGAAAACGTAAGCATAGGTGCACACTGAAAGGCAATGACATACTTCTCATACATAAATCAGTGGCACACTAAAGACTAAGTAAAACCTCAAGTTTATATAGGAATATAGGAAATGCTTTACAGCTAAGGAAAATATGAAAAACCTGGGGACTCTTAGTTTACAGTATTTGATCAAAGATTGTATTAAGCTCACCTCCCAACACGTCAAGGGGTTCCCAGAGCAGGTGAGTCCCTACACTAAAACATGTTACCTTACTAGGAGTCCATTCAGACTGCCACTTCCCCAGGAGTGATAGGAACCTGCAATTGAGTTAACCTGCACATATTTATATGAGGTGGTTGAGTGCAGCAAGCCAATGAGATTGCCCTCTCCCAAATAGACTACAAAATGTAAAAGGCTGTGCACATCTAATATATACTTTGAAAACGTATATACTTTACAAATACTGTAAACTAAGAGTCCCAGGTTTTTCATATTTTCCTTAGCTGTAAAGCATTTCCTATATTCCTATATAAACTTGAGGTTTTACTTAGTCTTTAGTGTGCCACTGATTTATGTATTAGATGTATGTCATTGCCTTTCAGTGTGCACCTATGCTTACGTTTTCAAAGTATATATTAGATGTGCACAGCCTTTTACATTTTGTAGTCTATTTGGGAGAGGGCAATCTCATTGGCTTGCTGCACTCAACCACCTCATATAAATATGTGCAGGTTAACTCAATTGCAGGTTCCTATCACTCCTGGGGAAGTGGCAGTCTGAATGGACTCCTAGTAAGGTAACATCTTTTAGTGTAGGGACTCACCTGCTCTGGGAACCCCTTGACGTGTTGGGAGGTGAGCTTAATACAATCTTTGATCAAATACTGTAAACTAAGAGTCCCAGGTTTTTCATATTTTCCTTAGCTGTAAAGCATTTCCTATATTCCTATATAAACTTGAGGTTTTACTTAGTCTTTAGTGTGCCACTGATTTATGTATTAGATGTATGTCATTGCCTTTCAGTTGTGCACCTATGCTTACGTTTTCAAAGTATATATTAGATGTGCACAGCTTTTACATTTTGTAGTCTATTTGGGAGAGGGCAATCTCATTGGCTTGCTGCACTCAACCACCTCATTATAAATATGTGCAGGTTAAACTCAATTGCAGGTTCCTATCACTCTGGGGAAGTGGCAGTCTGAATGGACTCCTAGTAAGGTAACATCTTTTAGTGTAGGGACTCACCTGCTCTGGGAACCCCTTGACTTGTTGGGAGGTGAGCTTAATACAATCTTTGATCAAATACTGTAAACTAAGAGTCCCAGGTTTTTCATATTTTCCTTAGCTGTAAAGCATTTCCTATATTCCTATAATAAACTTGAGGTTTTACTTAGTCTTTAGTGTGCCACTGATTTATGTATTAGATGTAATGTCATTGCCTTTCATGTGCACCTATGCTTACATTTTCAAAGTATATATTAGATGTGCACAGCCTTTTACATTTTGTAGTCTATTTGGGAGAGGGCAATCTCATTGGCTTGCTGCACTCAACCACCTCTATAAATATGTGCAGGTTAACTCAATTGCAGGTTCCTATCACTCCTGGGGAAGTGGCAGTCTGAATGGACTCCTAGTAAGGTAACATCTTTTAGTGTAGGGACTCACCTGCTCTGGAACCCCTTGACGTGTTGGGAGTGAGCTTAATACAATCTTTGATCAAATACTGTAAACTAAGAGTCCCAGTTTTTCATATTTTCCTTAGCTGTAAAGCATTTCCTATATTCCTATATAAACTTGAGGTTTTTACTTAGTCTTTTAGTGTACCACTGCTTTCTGTATTAGATGTATGTCATTGCCTTTCAGTGTGCACCTATGCTTACATTTTCAAAGTATATATTAGATGTGCACAGCCTTTTACATTTTGTAGTCTATTTGGGAGAGGGCAATCTCATTGGCTTGCTGCACTCAACCACCTCATATAAATATGTGCAGGTTAACTCAATTGCAGGTTCCTATCACTCCTGGGGAAGTGGCAGTCTGAATGGACTCCTAGTAAGGTAAATTTTTTGTGTAGGGACTCACCTGCTCTGGGAACCCCTTGACAGTGTTGGGAGGTGAGCTTAATACAATCTTTGATCAAATACTGTAAACTAAGAGTCCCAGGTTTTTCATATTTTCCTTAGCTGTAAAGCATTTCCTATATTCCTATATAAACTTGAGGTTTTACTTAGTCTTTAGTGTGCCACTGATTTATGTATTAGATGTGGAACATGACATCGTCACAGAACCCGGCCAGAAGGTACGTTTGAGGCCATATAGGGTCCCAGAGGCTCAGAGGCAAGCGATTGCCAAGGAGGTTAAAAAGATGCTGGAGCTTGGGGTCATAGAAAGGTCCCAAAGTGGGTGGTCGAGCCCTATCGTGCTCATACCCAAACCTGATAGCAGCTTGCGATTCTGCAACGATTTTCGCAAGCTCAACAAGATATCAAAATTTGATGCCTACCCGATGCCCCGGGTTGATGAGTTGGTCGAGAGGCTAGGACCCGCAAGGTACATAAGCACATTGGACCTATCCAAGGGCTATTGGCAGGTCCCCCACACAAAGGAGGCCAGGGAGAAAACAGCTTTTTCCACCCCAGATGGACACTTTCATTATGTCGTCCTTCCCTTTGGCCTACATGGGGCTCCGGACACATTCCAGAGGATGATGGACATCATCCTGCAGCCCCATAGGAAATATGCAGTGGCATATTTGGATGATGTGGTGGTCTTTAGTACGGACTGGGAATCCCACCTAAAGCGGGTGCAGGCCGTCATAGACGCCATAAGGGCAGCAGGGTTAACCGCTAACCCCAACAAATGCGCCATAGGGCTTGAGGAGGCTATCTGGGCTATGGTATTGGGAGGGGAGTCATCAAGCCCCAAATAGACAAATTGGAGGCAATTAGGAATTGTCCCCAACCGGTCTCCAAGAAACAGGTCAGGGCTTTTCTTGGTATCGCAGGATACTATAGGAGGTTCGTGCCCAACTGCCTCCACAGCAGCTCCGCTTACGGAACTTACCAAAGGGTCCAAATCCACTATGGTCAAGTGGAACCAGGAGGCTGAACAAGCCTTTAAAAATCTAAGAGAGAGGTACTTTGCAAGAGACCCGTACTTATTTCCCCAATCTTTCAGAAGGAATTTCTGGTCCAGGCAGACGCTTCTGAGGTGGGATTAGGCGCTGTCCTGTCGCAGCTAGTTGAGGGAGAAGAACACCCTGTAGTGTACCTCAGCAGGAAACGGTCAGTGGCGGAGAAAAACTACGCCATAGTGAAGAGAGAATGCCTGGCCATTAGGTGGGCTATTGAGTCACTGCGCTACTACCTGATAGGTAGACCCTTTAAAGTTGTCATGGACCATTCGCCCCTAAAGTGTATGGCCCAAAATAAGGGAAAAAACGCAAGGGTGACCCGGTGGTTCCTGGCTCTAAAAGACTTTAAGTTCTGTGTAGAACATCGCCCCGGGTCACAACAAGCGAATGCAGATGCACTGTCGCGGGTGCATAACTTCATGGCACAAAGTGCTCCACCCCACAGGTCAGAGCAGAGGGGGGTGATATGTAAGGCCGCAGCTGGAAGAGTCTGCAATGGCATATACATACCAGCCAGGTTCTGGACATATGTCTGGGGAGTCCAGGACACATGCCACCGAGGTAAGGAGCCTTGGTGAAGTGAAAGGCCATTGTTAAATAGGTGTCTACAGTACAGACTGTTGACCTATGTTTAATCTGTCGGTTAGTACGGCTTCCAGTCATTCCTGGGTCGGCCTTTCATGGGGAGTAAGCATAGAGCAGGGTGGGTGCTTACTCCCCATGGTCCACTCCAGATTTTCCCAGCTGTATATAAGGTCAGCAGGTAGCTGACTGGGCATCGGCTGTACCACCAGTCTACCGTCTGGGCTGGAGTTGTTCACACTGGTGGAAGCCAGTGTCGGATCTACTGAGGTGCTAGTGTGGAAACTACACCAATGTTAGTAAGTGCTCAGACGAGCAAGAGTTTTTCTTTATGTTTATTTCTTTGCTGTGCATGTTTTGCCATCCGTTTTGTTCTGCTTCTACAATAAACCCATGGACAAAGGAGCCGTTTGTACTTGACATCTGCCTCTGTCTCATGCCTGAAAGAGTCATGCGGTGATCCCAAAGCCTTACCAGCTCACAATATATATATATATTGTGCAGAGCAACCACAGGTAGTCACTAGCTGGAGTAATGCAGGAGATCTACAAGCAACATGTCACCAAGGGTACCTTGCCCTGGTGGGATAAGAGCCATCCATATATGCTTCTCTTCACTATAATGCTTGCCAGAGTGGTGTGGTGTGCAATGCAACCATGACAAGTGTCTTAACTAAGATTCCCATCCCATGGTCATATGTTACAATAATATTTTCTCCTTGAATAGTGGAATTATGTAGTAATTGTATGACCATTACTTAGAGGTAATTACAAGCCACAGTGGCCATGTGGGAGGGACGTTTTGGTCTGTGATTGGCTTTACCTGTCACTTGAACGATGAACATTTAATACTGCAGCCAAGATGAACAGGATGGCCTTCAGGACTGAATGGGAATGTTCGGGACGTGAGTATGATACTTAACTTATACTTTTTATCATGTCCCAACAGATTAATGAGCTTTTTTTAACTGCTGGAACATCCCTTTAAGCCAGAAATCCAAATCAAGTCCTAGGTGGCTTACAGTTTTTAGGCATATAGAAACTGAAAAATGCCCAAATTGTTTTTAGCTTTTAAAAAATTGCTGTATTTTACTTTTCCTAAAGACAGACATATTTTGTGCTAGTCTTAATACATTTCCTTAAGTATTTGATAAATCTGGTGCACTTTTAAACTATCTGGTCTAAGTTTACACCATTTAGCAGTTAGCTTAGTTTGTGCGATCAATTGTGGGGCATTATAAACCATGACTAGTTTCCAAAAATCCTCATACTTTTTAGTGATACCACACCCCTTTGATGGGCAAGGCTCAGAAGTGTCTTAAAACTGTCTTAAATGAATAATAAACATGATGTAAAGCATGTTCCCCAGTATTGTGGCATGAAGTGCACCAGATTTCTGGCATAATTGCCATAGAAAAAGTAAATCACTACTGTCTACTCCTTGGACAGTCTAAATTCAGGATAGATCATCTAGACATTTGCCACAGTATTCAATGTATAATAAATATGCCACCTTTGTATACCTTTTTTTTACCAGTTGACTTAGTTTGTGACAATTGCACCAAAGTTTTAGTGCTTTTTTGGTACATGCCATCTCATATTAGCCAAGCTCCCTTTCTAAAAATCCATGTCCTCTTTCCATAAGGAGACGTCAGTGCAGAATTGTCTAAATGCACAGTAAATGTGCTGGTGTAAAGTATGAATGCTAGTTTTTTAGTGCAAATTGTGCCAGAATTATGGTGCAATTGCCAGAGTAAATATGACCTGATATTTCTAAGTGAGAATCTTTCTATAATATAATGCTATATACAGGACATGAAGCCATATACAAACTGCCAAGTGAAAAAGTAAAAGGAATTTAATTTTCCTATTTTTTAATTACTTCTAGTGACTTGTATGTCCTCAGCAAATTCAAGCTTATTGAACACAGCAGACATTCAGTTACAGTTTAATTAATTGGATACATAAATGTTTGCAGAATGTTTTACAATCTAGGACTGAACTAACTGGAGAAATATATGTATTTTACATGTTATTTCTCTACACTGAAAAATGAAAAGGCATGGAAAATCAGTGAAATGCTACCATCTACTGGCTCTCTGGCATGTTGCACTTTTTATACAGACAAGCTGTAAAAAACAATGGTTTCATTAAAGGTACACAGTATGTTTCTTGTTATGAACCCTTTAAACAGGGTATGTTCACATGGCTTAAATTGCCATGTGTTTTGGCGCGCATTTAGCCGCACATTGCACATTATACTCTGCGAAATACGCGTCGCAATTATGGTAATTCATAGCTCTCATAGGATTACGCGTCATCTCCCCGCGCCTACAATACTATCGTATTGTAGGCGCGGGGAGAGAATTGACATTTCAACTGTTAGTGGCAATTACACGCCGCAGACAATGCATGTGAATGGGGAAGGGCGGGTGCCAGCCCCCCCTGCTTTGGAATTATGCACTGATCAGCACGTGGTTCCAAAACACACGGCATATTGAGGTGCGTACTATATGCGCCGCAATAAGCCATGTGAACATAGCCTAAAGATACCTTTCCCAACTGGTGCAGGAGCCAACTAGAGGAAAGGCCCCTTTGGACGTAATATTGACTAATAGACCTGACAGAGTAACAAAGGATCCATCAATCCTTCAATTTTGACAAGGAGCCAAAAAAACATTGAATTTCAGAAAGGCTAATTTTAATCTGCTTAGAGAGGCCCTAAACTGCATTGACTGGGACAAGGTGTTTAAAAATAAAAACATCTTAAGTGCCCACTGTGAGAGGTACATGCCTTATGGAAATAAAATGATTAGAAACAGAAAAAAAAAATTCTGGATCAACAGAGACGTAAAGGAGGCAATAAATGACAAAAAAGAAAGTGTTTCAGCTACTTAAACTGCAGAGCAGTGAGGAGGCACTAAAAAACTATAAGGGATTGTTCCCATGGCATTTTTGGATCCAATTTCAGATCTGTTTTGGATGAAACACGCAACGAGACATGCATCGGCGATCACTTGTGTGAACGCCGATGCGTGTTTCAAAGTAAAAGCAATGTAAATCACAGTGCTATTTATTAGATGCTTGTTTGGGTTCGTTTGGGGTCCGACAGACGGATCCAAACACACATATAAAAGCGTATGTTCACACGGACTCAACACACTGTGTGAACATAGCCTAATGATAAAAATAAAATATGTAAAATAATGATAAAGACAGCAAAGCTGGAGACAGAAAGGCGTATTGCCAAAGAAATTAAAAGTTATCCACAAATATTTTTAACTATATAAATAGTAAAAAGATGAAAATGTTGGCCCTTTGAAAAGTAGTGAGGGAGGTATTGTAGAGGGTGATGAGGAGAAAGCAAACTTATTAAAAAAAAATTCTCTACTATACCAAGATAAATGACAGTCCTGCTGATGAGCAGTGGGGAGGAGGTAAACTCTTAAATGTTTCTTGTCTAACCCAGAAAGAAGTGCAGCTCTGCCTTAAGAAGATTAAAATAGACAAATCACCAGGTCCTGATGGTATACATCCCATGTCCTAAGGGAATTAAGTCATGTGATAAACAGGCCCCTATTCTTAATATTTATGGACTGTATAATATTGAAGTTTTTCTAAGAGATGCCATACTGGAATATCTCAATGAAAATAAATGTATAACTCCCTTCCAGCATGGGTTTATGCAGGATCGGTCCTGTCAAACTAATCTCATCAGCTTCTATGAGGAGGTTGGTTCTAGACTGGATCAGGGTAAGACATTGAATTTCATATATTTAGATTTCTCTAAAGCATTTGATACTGTGTCACATAAAAGGTTGGTAAGTAAAATGAGAATGCTTAGACTGGGGCAAATACACTCACCGGCCACTTTATTAGGTACACCTGTCCAACTGCTCGTTAACACTTAATTTCTAATCAGCCAATCACATGGCGGCAACTCAGTGCATTTAGGCATGTAGACATGGTCAAGACAATCTCCTGCAGTTCAAACCGAGCATCAGTATGGGGAAGAAAGGTGATTTGAGTGACTTTGAACGTGGCATGGTTGTTGGTGCCAGAAGGGCTGGTCTGAGTATTTCAGAAACTGCTGATCTCCTGGGATTTTCACGCACAACCATCTCTAGGGTTTACAGAGAATGGTCCGAAAAAGAAAAAACATCCAGTGAGCGGCAGTCCTGTGGGCGGAAATGCCTTGTTGATGCCAGAGGTCAAAGGAGAATGGGCAGACTGGTTCGAGCTGATAGAAAGGCAACAGTGACTCAAATAGCCACCCGTTACAACCAAGGTAGGCAGAAGAGCATCTCTGAACGCACAGTACGGCGAACTTTGAGGCAGATGGGCTACAGCAGCAAAGACCACACCGGGTGCCACTCCTTTCAGCTAAGAACAGTAAAAATGAGGCTCCAATTTGCCCAAGCTCATCGAAATTGGACAGTAGAAGATTGGAAAAAACGTTGCCTGGTCTGATGAGTCTCGATTTCTGCTGCGACATTCGGATGGTAGGGTCAGAATTTGGCGTCAACAACATGAAAGCATGGATCCATCCTGCCTTGTATCAACGGTTCAGGCTGGTGGTGGTGGTGTCATGGTGTGGGGAATATTTTCTTGGCACTCTTTGGGCCCCTTGGTACCAATTGAGCATCGTTGCAACACCTTGTTGAATCTATGCCACGAAGAATTGAGCCAGTTCTGAAGGCAAAAGGGGGTCCAACCCGTTAATAGCATGGTGTACCTAATAAAGGGGCCGGTGAGTGTATTTGCAAGTGGGTAAGTTACTGGCTCAGTGATAGAAAACAAAGGGTGGTGATTAATGGTAAATACTCAGATTGGATCCCTGTTACTAGTGGGGTACCACAGCGGTCAGTACTGGGCCCTATTCTCTTTAATATATTCATTAATGATAAGAAGGATCGCATAGTAGAATATTAGTCTTTGCAGATGATGCTAATCCAAGTAAATTAATCAACACAATAATGTTGAGGATAATGTTTTATTACAAAGGGATCTGGATAAGTTGGAGACCTGGGCAGAGAATTGGAAAATGAGGTTTAACACAGATAAATGCAAGGCTATGCATATGGGAAGAAAAACTCCATTCCATGAATTATTGTTAAATGGAAAAAACTGGAAAAAGTGACATGGAGAAGGACTTGGGAATCCTAGTGGACAGTATACTTAATTTTAGCAGACAGTATCAGGCAGCAGCTGCCACGGCAAATATGATCATGAGGTGTATTAAAAGAGACATAGATGCACATGATGAGAACATCATTCACCCATTATATAAGTCACTGGTTAGACCACACATGGAATATTGTGTACAGTTTGGGGCACCAGTGCAAAGGGAAGACATTGTGGAGCTTGAACACATTTAAAGGCAGGCAACACAAATGATAAAAGGACTGGGTGAACTACAATACCCAGAAAGATTAGCAAGATTAGGATATTTAGTTTAGAGAAAATATAGCTTCAGGTTGACATAATAAATAAGTTTAAATATATTGGGGTTAATACAGAGATCTCTCCCAAGATCTATTAATACCCAGGATTGTAGCTAGAACAGGGGGCATCCTCTATGTAGAAACCTTATTTCCTCAAGACATAAACATAGAGATATAAGGATTCTTTACTCTAAGAGGAGTGACACTGTGGAACTCTCTGCCAGAAGAACTTGTCATTGTGAATTCACTAACAAAATAAAGTTATAGTGACTAGGGTCGTTGATCCAGGGATTTATTCTAATTGCCAGTTCTGCATGGAGAAGGAATTTTTCCCTAAAATGAGGACAGTTGGCTTCTACCCCATGCTTTTTTTTGCCTTCCTCTGGATCAACACTATAGCACAGTAGGCTGAACTGGATGGAGGTCTGTATTTTTTTCTGCCTTATAAACTATGTAACTATTAGGGATGAGCGAATCGATTCTAACGAAGTGGAATTCATTTCAAATTTCAGGAAAAATGTTATTCTAAATAAAGCCGAATTTCCTGGCGATTCATGCTAACATGGCGTGACATAGGGCAAAGAACTATGGGAGAAAGAAAGGAACGCCCTTAATGCCATGACATGCAGACATGCAGCCAATCAACAGACATCCAGCTTCTGTGATGTCACAGCCCTATAAATAGGCCAGCCATTTTACATTCTGCCCCTTGCCAGTGTGTCTCTAATGCACACAGATCTCTCTGCAGAAGCACTAGATTGTACTCTGTGCCAAATACTTCTGATTTTACAGTTACTGGGGTGAAATACCTTTCAGCTACACAGTGTGTTTGTGTGTGTTTGTGTGTGTGTGGTTGTGTGTGTGTGTGTGTTGTGTGTGTCATATACAGAAATGTTCCTGAACCAGCATTTTTTTGTTTTGGGATATTGCTCTCTGTTAGTTTTTTCACTTATTGTGGTGAAATATGTGTGTATTTCTCACATATATTTACTATTTTGCCATAGGCAAACTTAAACTCTATCAGTTCTCTATCTATTAAACACTAAAACGTAACTTTTATTATATCTAACTCTTAACCTCTATACACACTATTTAAAAACCTGATCTCTATCCTCATCATTTAACCCTTTTTGCTTCTGAAAGCGGGAATAACTCCCTTTCTATCATCAAGTCTGGTGGAACCCCACCTATTAACAGGAGAGCCTTAAATCTATAGCAAAGTACTAGCTTCAGTAAGGGATCCCAAGCCAACTACTTGGGCAGTCGTCCCTAATCTCATAGACACAGAACAAATAAGGCCCCCTTGTGACACCGTCTGCAGCAGGTGACACTTGTAGACAGAGGTGAGAGATCACAATTTAAAACGTCATGCCTGACCTCGCCAAGGAGTTGGCTTGGGATCCCTTACTGAAGCTAATACTTTGCTATAGATATAAGGCTCTCCTGTTAATAGGTGGGGTTCCACCAGACTTGATGATCGAAAGGGAGTTATTCCCTCTTTCAGAAGCAAAAAGGGTTAAATGATGAGGATAGAGATCAGGTTTTTAAATAGTGTGTATAGAGGTTAAGAGTTAGATATAATAAAAGTTACGTTTTAGTGTTTAGTAGATAGAGAACTGATAGAGTTTAAGTTTGCCTATGGCAAAATAGTAAATATAGTGATCAAAAGTCACTCTTAGTTCTCTTGCGAGATTCCCAATTTTTTGGAGATTATATTTCTCACATACACACATCTCCATTATAGCCTGTTCAGTCTTTTGAGTTATTGCTTTCTGTTAGAGTTGGGCAAATTTCTCAAAAATTCGATTCGCCAGGTTTGCCGAATTTTCAGCCAAAATTCTTTTCGACCCGAATTTATTTGCGGAGAATTGCGTTAAAAAAAACAGCTATTTCCTGGCTGCAGAGAGCCTGTAGGGTGTTTTAGAACATTGTGCCATGCTCAAATATGCATAGGGGGCGTGGTTTGGTCTTCATACAATGCTGTGTTTTAGTATGAAACGCAGATGACAAGTGCCGCTCTTAGAATCGCTTAACACTTCACTTCTCTGGGCAGTTACAGGGGCAAAACTGACCAAATAACTGAAATGGAAATGCAGCCTGACAAGGTAATGTCAGTGCTAGCTGGAAAGAACCGAGCTGAGGGCTAACATTCTACAATAGCGTCAAAGAGCGCACTCTTTTTACACCGACATCAGATGACTCCACAGATTATGACAGAACCTGTTCTGTTAAACGCTGATACATGTAGAGCCCCCCCAAAAGAGTGGAGAGGGTGTTGCCAGTACTTTTGCGTTGATGTCACTGATCATGTTGCCCTTCCTTTCATCCGTCACTGTCTGCTTTCAATCGATCAATAAACCATCAGCATTGCTAAAGCCAAAAACAAACAGAAGTTGATCCAAAACAGAGATGACCAGTAAACGCATGTCTTTTGTGTTCTGTATCCACTCCTGCTTTTGGCTACCTAATTATCAGACAATCTTGATCCTTTTCATTTCTTCTGACAGATTTAAAGAAGTGGAAAACCAAACATAGTGGCAACATCATAGAGTGGTGGAGGGTGGAAACAGCATTAGGAAACCACAGGGTGTTCCAGTGGTATAGTGGTCAGTTGGCAGCAGCATGAGGAGGCCACAGAGTGGCATAATGACAGGTTGAGAAGGTGGCAGCAACATCAGTAGGCCACAGAGTGGCACAATGACACAGTGTGGAGGGGGCGGCAGCAGCATGAGTAGGCCACAGATTGGCACAATGACACAGTGTGGATGTGGATGGCAATATCAGTCCCTGGTAAAGATGGTGGGTGGCAGATGGAGCAGATGACAGCAGATGTGTGGCATCAGGCGGGTGGCAGCATCAGAATAGTAGCTGAGGCAGGTAGTTTGAATCCAGACACATCTCTAAAAGTTTTGGTGAGGCATCATGGCTGATCTAATCTGATGCATAAGGCATTGGTGTGTGGAAATCCACGCCTGATTCATCTTGACAAAGGGGAGTCTCTCCATATTTCAGGTGGGCAAGTGAGTTCTCCTTGGAGTAAGTATGGGCCCCCGCAGCACTGAACATCTACTCTAATACCACACTACTGGCCATGCAGGACAGCTTCTCCAGTGCAAACTCAGCAAGTTACGCACACACATCCAGTTTACTGTGCCGCTACTTTCTTGGACCTGCGAAGCGGGTTTTCTACCCCATTGCCGTTTGGCTCCTGACCTCATACTGCTGCTACCCTGCTAACTCAAGGCCACACTAGTGACTTGCTGGCTGCGCCGCTGCCTGACGCGCAAGCTGACACCCTCTTCTCCCGACGATGATGATGAAGCTCTTGCTTCACCTGGCTCCCAAGTGCGATCGACTACATCATCATCGATTTGTGTTTGCCCATCACTGCTATCCTCCTCTACAGTCTCAGTATGCAGAGCCTGACTGCTTGCAACAAAACCTTCCATGCCACTCTCCACATCAATACTTTCCTGCCTAGAAGTAGAAGTAGCGAATGTCTGCCCCACCTCTTCACTGCCAAGTAGCTGCTTACTGTCCTCAAAGAGTTTGTCCTCGCTGTATAGTGACACTGAGCCCTGTGTCTGTAAATAATAAACACTCACCCTGTATTTTACTCCAAATTACCCCACAATCAAGAGGTTAAATTAACCCTTGGCTATGAAATACCCCACAGAAAAACCAGATGGAATTTAGGTGTATATGGGGCAAAAAAATAGACACCCTATATTTTACTCCAAATTACTCCACAAACAAGAGGCTTAATTAACCCTTTGGTATGAAATGCCCTACAGAACAACCAGATAGAATTCAGGCATATACGGGGCAAAAAATACACACACCCTGGACTTTACTCCAAATTAATCCCACAATCAAGAGGCTAAATTAACCCTTAGGTATAAAATACCCTACAGAAAATACAGATGGAATTTAGGTGCATATGGAGCAAAAAAATACAGACACCCTGTATTTTACTCCAAATTACCCCACAAACAAGAGGCTTAATTAACCCTTGGGTATGAAATGCCCTACAGAACAACCAGATAGAATTCAGGCATATATGGGGCAGAAGTACACCCACCCTTGACTTTAGGGAGAATACCCCACAAACTAAAACAAAATAATAACACTGGTTTAATTACAAGTTTGTATATGACACACACTTGTGAAGGTCTTTCACCCAAGTATCTGAAAAAACAAGTTTGTTTTCTAAAGAGTGCAATGTAGTGCAGCAGCAGCAGCCAGATGCTTATTGACAGGAGTCAC
Organism: Phyllomedusa bahiana; assembly: GCA_025379985.1. Lineage (NCBI taxonomy): Eukaryota > Metazoa > Chordata > Amphibia > Anura > Hylidae > Phyllomedusa > Phyllomedusa bahiana. The sequence goes on along the minus strand of JAODAL010001308.1, from coordinate 152,504 downwards.
AGTGAGAAGTATGAGAATTTAAGATGGCATCCGTATTTATAGGGCTGTGACGTCACAGACGCCCACTGGTTGCTGATTGGCTTCATGTCTGCACATGTCATTGAGGGTGTTCCTTTCTTCCTCCCAGAATTCTCTGCCCCATGTCACAACATGTACTCACGGCCATGTCAGGAAAAAAAGACGATTTGTTCCCGCTAAGTACCATAAACTTCGGCTTTGTGCAAAACCAAAGTTTTCCTGAAATTCTAAATGAATTCCACTTCATTAGAATTGATTCACCCATCTCTACTCTCTGTGGCACTGAGTTACTTTTTTCACTTATAAGGTGAAACACCTTTGAAATACAGCTTGTGTATTTGTCATATACACACATCTACATTAAACAGAGTTTGTTTTATTGTCAGACAGATAGGTGGCAGGCCCTTCACATGGGAGGGGCAGTGACACAAATGGTCCTGTAGCAGGCACAGGTCACAGCACAGTAAGGAGACATCGGGGTGACTCAGCAAGGCCAGAGCTACCGGTGTCATCTATCGGCCGTGTGTTGACAACCAATCCAACGTTCTTGAATGGTTGACTAGGTCATCTGCTTCCTCCCAGATGACATCTGACAACCCCAGCAAAGAGTCGGTGGGTTCGTCAGACACCACCATTAGTTGGCATGGACTGGGAGCAGGTCAGGGGCGGTCATATGTCTTGGCGATTGCCAAGAGACAGCAGTATGCGTCTAGCCATCCTATGGCACAGAAGCTGATAGTGCTCCTGTCCAAGTTGGTGGTACTGCAGTCCCTCCCTTTTTAAGTGGTGAACTCTGCACCGTTCATAGAACTGATGGCTTGTGCCGAGCCGAGGTGGAGAGTCCCAAGCCGTCATTTCTTTTAGAAAAAAGGCAGTACCAGCCCGGCACAAATATGTAGAAGATCAGTCCTTGAGTCTGATGGTGTCTTCCAAAGTGTACGGCAGCACCGACATGTGGAGCTGTAACTACGGTCAGGGACAGTACATGTCCTTTACAGCCCACTGGGTGAATGTGCTTCCTGCCCAGCTACAACAGCAAATTGGACAGGAGACGTTGCTTTCTCCTCCAAGTTGTCAAACTGCTGATCCTGTGCCAAGGTCCGCCTCCTCCTCCCCCACCACCTCAGCCTCCACTGTAGCGACAAGTCTTACTACTCATCCAGCATACCACATGTGCAGGGCATGGTGGTGTCATGCAGTTTTACACCTGGTTTGTCTGTGCGAACAGTCACACAGGGGAGGAACTGCTCCGTATCATGAAAGATTAAATCAATTCATGACTTTCTCCGCGACAACTGAAAATTAGAACCATGGTGACAGACAATGGAAAGAACATGCTATCCGTGCTGCACCGAGAAGGGTTGAGCCATACGCCCTGCACGGCGCACGTGTTTAATCTGGTTGTCAAACAGTTCCTCAAGTCTTCCACTCATCTGCAAGACATTCTAAAAATGGCCAGGAAAGTTTGCATGCACTTCAGCCATTTCTACACTGCCAAGCACACGCTCCTTGAGCTGCAGTGGCAGAAGAGCCTCCCCCAACATAGGCTGATCTGCGACGTTTCCACCCGTTGGAATTCCAGCCTCCATATGTTAGAAAGACTGTATGAACAGAGAAAGGCCATTAATGGTTTCTTGATGATCCAAGCAGACAGGAGTACTCCCCTGTGTAATTTTGATGTTAGCCAGTGGCAGCTCATGCGTGACACCTGCCTTTTGCTTGGTCCCTTTGAGGAGGCAACGTTATTTGTCAATCACCAGGACTAAGGGATGAACAACCTCATTCAATTGCTTTATGTCCTGGAACAGATGCTGAAAAAGCTGTCTGGTCAGGGGACTGGAGACATGGTGACTACATCTCACAGCAAAATGAGTCTGGTGGGGGCTGAACTGGAGGAGGAAGAGGATGACATTGGAGGAGGTAGATGGAGATGAGGAAGATGAGGCAGATGACCCAGACACACCGTGGCAGTATACAGTTGAGAGTCACTTTCACAGATGGTCCGCTACATGCTGATTTGCCTGGGTAACCATCTGGCAGAGGAATGACTTTTGGCTCTCCATCCTCTTGGACCCTCGCTACTGGTCCAAAATAAGGGCCTTTTTTCACCTGCCGAGAGGGAGGACAAACTCAAGTACTATACAGACATCCTGTAATCAGTTGGTTGCTGCCTATCTGCGTCATCGTCCATCCTCTAGCAGGTCTGACCAGGGGGTTCCTCAGCACTCACATACCACTGCCACAGCTGCTGTTTGGGGAGGTAGGAGCAGTACCAGCTCCATCAGCAGCAAATACATGTCTCCATGGGGACAACCGGAGTTTCCATTAAGTATAGATGATAGAAATGGAAGGTTTTGGTGAAGCAGAGTAGTTAAGACTAAAATGCATCTCATCAATACTTTAGAACGAAGGTTCTATAGCTTTCAGGAAATGTGTGATAAATTTTCCATACCCAATACTCATTTTTTAACTTGCTGCCAGCTAATGAGCTTCCTTAGGAGCAGGGTACAAAATATGAGCAGAGAAACAACCAGAGGTCCTTTTGACCTCTTGCTATTGTCACCCAAAAACAGACTCTATCCCATACACAAAATAACGAGACACTACTTTAAAGATGAGAGATGCTCTTCTGTTTTCTGAATGCTAAAGAGACCTTTCTGAACATGATCTGTCCCATAGGATATTGAATGGCTTGGAATGAGTTAGGAGAACGGTCATTAGGCTGGCAGTAAACCTTTTTAGACTTATATACCCTGTAATACATGGTTTTAATATCCCTTCTCACCCCTCTGTATCAAATTAAATAACTGTTTGCCCAAAATATTATCAGGAACAAATCTGACACATGATATATAGGCCTTCAAGGCCTTACAAATCTTTTAGAGGAACTTGGATACATTCATTGGGATATACAGAATCCCCTGACTTTTTGTTCCTTACTTTTCCATTGCTTGCCCCAACTGCTAAAGAGCTCCCATTTCTTAAAGATATTTCTTCTGCTAATGCATTGGCTTGATCACTTTGCTCCCTCCATTTCAGAGGTTTTATAACTAGTAAGGCACTATTTTTGTGTGGACAGGCTCAAAACGGAACAAACAAAAGCGTCTCTGATAACAATTTTCTTTAAAAGCTGGAAGCAATTTCTTTGTAGTTTTTTCACAGATGATTAGATCAAACAAATAATTTTAGTTAAACTTCCTGGTACCTTTTGGCAATTGTGTCTTGAACAAAATGACAGATCTGAATCAGAGTTGGTGTTGAAATAATAATCCCCACATGGTAAGTGATTTGCTTAAAGGGGTGGTCCAACTGCAGGAAATTTTCACCACTAACTGTAAATTGCAATTATAATAAAGTTTGTAATTGATCTTGTGTGCTCAATTTGTACCGTTTATTCATTAAGTATAAAAAAAAAAAAAGGGAATCTAGCAAGAGAACAAAGAGTGACTTTTAATGACTATATTTACTATTTTGCCTTAGGCAAACTTAAACCATATCAGTTCTCAATCTATAAAGCGCCCAAAACTTAACTTTTATTATGTATAACACTTAACCTCGATACATACTATTTAAAAACCTGATTTCTAACCTCTCAATTTGTCCTTTTCTAATTGTGAAGGAATAACTCCTTTTCTATTATCAAGTCTGGTGGAACACCACTAGTGATGAGCGATTACGTCGACTATCGTCTTCGGGTCGATAGTCGATATCGTCAATTATCAAGACGATAGTCGATAATAGATTATCACCAATGACCATTAAAGTCTATAGGAGAGGAACAACACCTTCATTCTTACACCCAAACAGGGCTGGAGAAGCTGGAGTTAACATACACAACAGTCAAATGGATACGTGCTACATCTTAGGCAACACACTTAGGTTATAAAAGCCACAGAAAAAAAATTACCAGACCATTCACTATCCCTGTCTTGTACCACAGCATGACCCTTAAACCTGCATGACCCACAAATTAAAAGTGCCAGAAGGCAGTATTATTTGAACCCTCATTTTACTTGAACTGGACATTGATTATCCATATCCTGGGCCACAGCATGAGCCCAAACCTGCATGACCACCAGATTAAAAAAGTGCCGGAAAAAGGAGTCTTTTAACCACCATTTTAGTTGAACTGGACATTGACTATATCTGTCCTGGACCGCAGCATGACCCATAAACCTGCATGGCCCACAGATTAAAAAGTGCCGGAAAAAGGAGTCTTTGAACCACCATTTTAGTTGAACTGGACATTGACTATACCTGTTCTGTACTACAGTATGACCATTAAACCGGTCTGAACCCCAGATTTAAAAAGTGTGGGAAAAAGGAGTCTTTCAACCACCATTTTAGTTGAACTGGACATTGACTATACCTGTCCTGGGCCACAGCATGACCCTTAAACCTGTCTGACCCACAGATAAAAAAGTGCCTGAAAAAGGAGTCTTTCAAACACCATTTTAGTTGAACTGGAAATTGTCTAAACCTGTCCTGGACCACAGCATGCAGGTTGCATTAACCAAAGATTTACAACTGCCCAGTAGGACTAGGAATTGATAGTTTTCAACAAGCTATCATACAAGTGCGCTATCTGCGCCAAACTGAGATTCAACGAGTGCAAGAAAACTATTCAAAAGTTACACGGATGAGAAATTGCGTTTCTTGCAGCAATGCAGCAATGACAAACGAGAACAGTTGCCAGAAAATTTTTCTATCAGAATTGTCGTACAACGTGGCTATTTGAAAAAAAACTAGGGCCGCACCACGTGCAATACAGCTATTTAAAAGTTATACGGATAACAAACAGTGGTTTTTGCACCAATGAAATACACCAACAGTAACTACAAAATTTCTGTATTCAAATTTAAGTACAAGGTGGCTCTATGAACAAAACTGGGCTGCACCAAAGAAAAAAAAAACACCTATTTGAAATGTATATGGATAATAAAAGGTGGGTTTTGCACCTATGAAATACACCTGCAATTACTAGCAAATTTCTGTATGGTAATATAAGTACAAGATAGATCTTTCAACAAAACTGGGCTGCGCCAAAGTCAAAAACACGTAATTAAATTGTGTACTGATAATAAACGGTGGTTTTTGCACCTATGAAATACACCTGCGGTGACTAGAAAAGTTCTGTATCCTTTTGTATGTACAAAGTGAGTCTTTGAACAAAACTGAGCTGCGCCAAAGTGAACAAAACCTAATTAAATCATGTACAGTTTAATAAAGGTGATTTTTTGCACCTATCAAATACACCTGCAGTTACTAAAAAAAGATCTGTATCCAAATTTATAAGTACAGGCTGCACAAAAATACAAGGTAATATTTCACCAAAAACTGGCCAAAAACTGTTAATCATAATCCATTTCAATGCATGGTCTACGCATTCTGGTCTGCACAATATCCTCTCTCCTTTCAAAAGCCTGCCAGCCTGTCTGTCTGGGTTCGCCCGCACACCCCCCCCCCTCCTCCGCAGTTCTAGATGCTTCTTTCACATTCTCAGCCTAACTAACAAAGAAGTTTGAAATTCTCTAATCTATATATGTTCTGATGTTCACAGCTAAAAGCATAGTTGTCTGTGTGAACTAAGAGAACTGTGTTGCTGAGCTGTATTGAGAGAGACCTAGCACACGTCCTGCTCTTATGAGATACAGACACACACTGATGCTGAACAGGAAGGGCTGTTCTATGTAAAACGAGGTCATGTGATTTTTTTCCAGCCAATCACAACCATACACATCCCAGTCATGACGTTGCACACCCAGCTCCTCCTGCTCTATTCTCTAAGCTGATTTGCTGGCCGCCAAAATGACAGGAAGCGCCAAAAATGGCGCAATATTAATAGATTATGCTCAGATTTTCACATAAGTTATCACGTGATCGGAAAATTCCGATCAACCTAAAAACCGTGCCGATTTCAACTTTGTCGATTATAATCGCTCAACACTAAACACCACCTATTGGCAGGGAAACCCTATACATACAGTGATTTGCTAACTCCAAAAAGGAATCCAAAACATCTTACTTGGGCAGTCATCCCTAATCTAATGGGCATGAAACATATAAGATTTCCTTGTGAGACCCTCTGCAGCGGGTAACACAGTAGAAAGAGGTAGGAAATCACAAATTAAAATGTCATGCCTGACTTCCCCAACATGTTTCACCAGCTAACTGGCTTCATTAGGGGATAGAGGTCCTGTACCATGCGGTCTAGCTCATTTCCGTTTATATGATCTTTGGTACACACCCTATTCAGGTGCTTACCAATTGGCCACCAGAGAATCAACAATACCCATTCCCCCTTTTTCTCTCCTGCATGCATACTGATACTATTTACTGCTGCTCCTGCCTTCTTATAAACAACATTCCTCCAGCAAATTCACCATCTCCATAGTGGGCTTCCGCTCTATCTTACCATGCAGCCCGCGCGCTGTACCAATGGACATTTCTGCCCTAACTGTGACGGACTTCTGTCCAACTTCTCTCACATTACAGTGTCTGCGCGGCTCACCTAGAACGAACTAAGCGGAATAGGTATTACATTCTACAGCACACTGCCAACTTTGTCCCTTCCCATAAACCCTTTCCCCTCTATGTCTAATATGCATATTTATTGGGAATATGTACTCCATTATACAGTACACTGCTATCTTTGTCCCTTCCCATAAACCTCTTACCCCCTGTATCTAATAATGCATATTCATTTTAATAAAGCTGCGGGCCTTATATATCCGCCCCCCTTCCCGCAGTTTAAGCTTCCACTTTCCCCACTAAATATTCTTTCTTACAGGTCTCAGCTAGTTACCTGAATCATTATGTTACAATAGAAATGTGCAAGAATGCTAGTACAGTCATGCGCTATTGTACTTGCATAGGCCAGCATAAAATTTACGTAGCCGGTAGAAATAATAAATGTATACATAAATAGATGGTAATTTATTCCTGAGCTGCGTCTCGTCATAGCAACGTAAGTGTAAATATTACATGATTTGGTTGCTAACAGACTCTTCATGCAAGATAAAAATATGTCCCAATTAGTTAAATAGAATCTGTGATTAATACATCATTAGGGATGAGCGATATTATCGACAAAAGTTGAAATCGGCACGGTTTTTAGGCTGATCGGAAATTGCTGATCACGTGATATTTTAGGTGACAATCTGTCAGATAATCTATTTCTATCGGGGCCATTTCAGCGTTTTTCCCGTCATTCTGGCGGCCAGCTAATCAGCTCGAGGATAGAGGGGGGTGAGGAGGATGTACAATGTCACCACTTTTCGGTGTAATGGATCTCATTGCAGCAAAAATACTTTACCTTGTTTTATCTATGCAGCTGCATTTCCTGTTTTTCGCTCATACCTCTATCACACTTCACAGCAGGACGTGGGCTCTCTGCGTTTAAAACCAATAGCTGTTCTAACAGCTCTGATAGATAGTCTCTTCTAATACAAGAAACCATCCATCCACCTTACAGCTTAGAATAGAAATTAGATTAGAGAATTTCACTTCTTATTTAGTTAGAGAAAGTTTTAAGGATATCTACTGGTGTGTCCAGGCTGCGGGGGGAAGGGCGGCAGGAGGAGAGGCATTTGAAAGGAAGATATTTTGCATCTCAGTGTGTTCTGTGATCTTCAATTGAAAAAGACTTATTTTCTACCACTTTTTGGGCCAGCAGACCTTGATAGCAGTTGAAATTGTCCCTGTGGGTTTTCAGTTCTTTGCAATCACTGCGTGTCAGTGTTCCCAAAAACGGCATAACTTTTTCCTATAAACTTTTAAATGGTTTTATTGAAGTCCGTGCGTCTGTTTGGCAAAAAGAGTTCAGTTTTACGCATATTGTGTTATACATATTTGATAGTAAATTACGCCTATAGTCAGTGGTGCGAAGGCTGCCATATTAATCCATATAACATTTAAATACTCTTATTGCAGTCGGTGCGTCTGTTTGGCGCAAAGAGCTCAGCTGTACGCATATTGTGTTATACATATTTGATAGTAAATTACGGCCGTAGTCAGTGGGGCGAAGGCTGCCATATTAATCTATATAACATTTAAATACTCTTCTTGCAGTCGTGTGTCTGTTTGGCGCAAAGAGCTCAGTTGTACGCATATTGTGTTATACATATCTGATAGTAAATTGCGCCTGTAGTCAGTGGTGCGAAGGCCACCATATTAATCCATATAACTTTTTAATACTTCTATTTCACTCAGTGCGTCTCAGTTTGGCACTAATCGTGCATTTGTACTGTAATCGTTCATTTGGAGTGGAGGACTGGCATGTTTTGACAGTAGAAGAAAATCATTTAGTTAGAAAGAGAGGATATTGGGAGTGGAAGACTGGCATATACACAGAGGGAGAATGGGAATGGAGGACTGGCATGTTGACAGAGGGAGAATGGGAGTGGGCGACTGGCAAGTTAACAGAGGGACAATTGCAGTGGATGACTGGCATGTTGACAGAGGAAGAATGGGAGTAGAGGACTGGCATGTACACAGAGGGAGAATTGGAGTGGAGGACTGGCATGTTAAAAGAGGGAGAATGGAAGTGGAGGCCTGGCATGTACACAGAGGGGGAATGGGAGTGGAAAACTGGCATGTTGACAGAGGGAGAATTGGAGTGAAGGACTGGCATGTTGACAGTAGAATAAAATCATTTAGTTATGTAGGCAACTGTAGAAATAAAGGATATATGGATATTTACATCGTCGATCAATATTGAGATCTATGCAGTCACCTATAAAACATACATATAAACCAAAATAAGATCATCATCATTGCTATTTTGTTATCCTTCTGCCAAGATTTCAAATAGCAGAGCCATAGGGCTTATGGCATAGAACTCGTAGAATATCCTACAGTGTTACTGTATATACTGTCTGCCTTATAAACTATTTTTAATCGCATTTATTTTAATCACATTTATTACTACATTATTAATCATTATTTATTTGGTACATTTTTATGAATGTTTGTTATTTATAATAGTTATTTATAAGAGTTGAAAAATGCCATCGTGCATTATCAATGTCTCACGTCAAGGGAGGTACATTGAGCCCTGACTGGAACCCAGACCACTGTCCCTGCCTACTTGACGTGCTGCCCTAGGTGGCAGACACCAACTGGGCAACAGTCCCTGCGCTGCTAAAGTGATGGGGCCGTCAGAAGGAAGAATAGTCAGACAGTCCGGATCAATAACCAGAATCAGAAACGCCAAGCCACAAATCAGAACCAGAGAGAAAAACTTAAACAAGCCGAGGTCAAACACGAGGAGGAGCAAAGTACAAAATCAGATGACAAGCCGAGGTAAGTAAACAAGCCGGGGTCTGGTACACAAATAAACAGCACAATACAAAATACAAGGAAACTAGGCAGCCAGGAAATATCACAGGCGCAGCACTAAGCCAGAAGGGAGTTCAAATGGGATTCCCGAATACCGACCCTGCAGTTGATTGAAGCGGCCTACGGCTTTTCCCATTGGCTGGTGCGACACGCCCCATGTCTAGAGTGGCTGGACCTCTATCGCTCACACAGCTCCCAGCAGACTGTCTATCAGGGTGGGGTCGCTGATCCGCTGCTGCAGAACGTTGCTCCCTGCAGGCTGAGCGCTGCCTAGACCTGACACAATGGTTGCTCAACACATGGAGAAACAAGGACCCAAATATCATAATGCATGTTTTTCCATCTTCAAAAGACAAACTTAGAAGTTGGCTCCAACATTCTCCAGAACACTTCCTACATTTGGAAGAATGGGTTGAAAAAAAATTCATTGGAAAAAACCCCCAGATCATTATAGAATGTTTTCCAAATATTTTGATTATTTTTCATACAATTCCCGCAGTGCACTTAAGAGACTTTTGCCTGCGGCTTTTCCTATGATTTTCACACCAGTCACTTTGACTGTTGAAGAAGAATCAACCTCTTCAGAGTTTGAGAGTCAAAGGGCGGCATGTATAAAAGAGTTTTTCACCCTTTTTCTGGCGTACAATGCACCTAACTGAGCCGGCTACGATGTTTAATGCGCCTAACATATGTGTTAGGCACATTGTTCATAAGTAGAGATGGGCGAATTTCTCAAAAATTCAATTTGGCGACTTCGCCAAATTTTCTGAGAAAATTAGTTTCGGTCCAAATTACTTCAGGACGAATCGTGTTAAAAAACCGCTATTTCCAGGCTGCACAGAGCCTTTAGGGTGCTGTAGAACGTTGTGCCATGCTTAAATATGCAGAGGGAGCTTGGTTGGTCTTCATACAATGTTGTGTTTTAGTATGACACGCATATGACTGCCGCCGCTCTTAGAATCGCTTCACTATAAAATTCCCTGAGCACTTAAAGGGGTTGTCTCACTACAAGGATGGCTTTTTATGTTAAAGATCTTGCAAAAACAAGTCACTTGGCGATATATGTCCATTAACAGTATCCTACCTATTCTGAGATATTCCCTCTTGTATGGGCTGCATCATCTCCTCAGGTCGCTATAGCTACAGACCTGTTTCATCTCTCCTGATAGGCTGCCAGCACTGGTTGCTATAGCTACAGACCTGGCTTCTACTGTAGCCTAGTGGAAGCCAGTAAACACGCCCCTGAATACAAAATGAAACCAAGAAAACAGGAATGAGGTGAGATGAATTAATGTAGTGAGACAACCCCTTTAAGAGGGCAAAACTGACCAAAAAACTGAAGCAGAAATATAGCCTGATAAAGTCATGGCAGCGAAAGCTGGAAAAAAACAAGCTGAGGGCTACGATCCTACCATAGCGTCAAAGAACACAGTAGTAGGTTACCGGAGCCACCACAGATCGCAGCACAGTAAGGGGACGTCACCGCAGGAGTCACTCGGTGAGGCCACAGCATCCGGTGTCATCTACTGGCCATGTGTTGACCACATACTAGGTCATTCACTTTCTCCAAGATGACATCTGACAACCCCAGCCAAGAGTCGGTGGGTTTGTCACACACAACCCCTTGTTGGCATGGCCCAGGAGCAGGTGAGGGGCTCTCACCTGTCCTCAACCCACCTCTGTCACGTTCGCTTCTCATAGCCAGAGAACTACTGTGTGCTGTGGCCTCTGCACCACTATACAGTGAGGACAAACTATTTGAGGACAGTGGGCAGCAAAGAGGTGGGGAAGACATCCGCTGCTTCTTGCAGAAGCAGGCAAATGGTGATGAGGAGAGTTGCAATGGGGGGTTATGTTAAGAGTGGTCAGGCTTTGTACAGCGACACCGTTGAGGAGGACAGCGGTGACAGGCAAACACTTATCGATGTAGCCGATCGCACATGGGAGCCGGGAGAAGCAGGCGAGGCTGGGACAAGTTATTCTGGTGCCCTAGTTAAACAAGGCATATAGTGCCCCTCAAACAGAAAATTCAGTCCACTCCATGCCTCCTTGTCCCCCATTTTCTCCCTGGAATGAAGTGGCGCCCTACCCTCGACTACCCATTGTCCTGGCCCTGGAAGCATTCCGTTATCTCTACATTAAGTTTTAGGAGACGGGAGGAGAAGAAGGAGGCTTTGGAAGGACAGACAATCTGGGATATTGGAAAAAGTAGTGAGTTATTAGTCTGGGCCGGAGATGTACAGTTGGGGATTGTCACTCAGCATTACTGGTGATTTGGAAAGCCATGTGATGCTAAATCAGCTGACCCAGAACAAACAGTGGTACAACGGTTCATTCAATTATCATTGGGAGAAGAGAGCCAGCAGTTTGCGTTTTGTCAGGGCAGTAGTGGCGCAGCCCATAAGTCGGTAGTGTGTGGCCGGGAGTCAGCAGGGTGGCAGCAGTGCGAGGTTGGGAGCCAAACAGCCACGATTTAGACCACCCACTTTGCAGGTACCAGAAAGTAGTGGCACAGGAACTCACGGCATCAGCGGCAGTAACAGTCAGTCATTGCAGCGCTTTGGTGGTAAATCACCTACTTGGCGGTTGTGTTAGTTTAATTTTTATTTGTACCCAGTTTTTTTGCTAAAGACACAGAGGAGGCGAACATGTATATGTCGAATCTGTGGCCTGAAAGTAAAGCCCGTTGACTAGGGACTAACGTTAGTACCCATGGCCCTGCATCAACAATCATGCAGTGTCACCATACGGAGTTTCAGATGTTGTGGTCCATCCTGTCCCAACAGCTGTAGCACCAGTGGTACGCCCTCCATTTCAGGCAGTCATGGCTTCACCACCTCTGCCGAAGACAACTCCCGATCTATTATATTCTCTACCGGTCCAGTACTCCTGGCTCCTCGGCACTCATTTGTGCCAGCAGTAGTTTTCACCGAGTCAAGAGACAGCAGTATGGTCTACCCATCCATCAAGTGCGAAGATGACCATGTTACTCCTGTCAAAGTTGGTGGTACTGAGGTCCCTCCCTTTTCAAGTGGTGGACTCTGCACCATTCAAAGAACTGGCCAGAAACTTGGCATTCACTTCAGCTTTGTAACGAACGGGTAGTGGCTCCTCTGGACCACCGCAACGGTGGTAGCGGCCATGCCAGGGAGCGGGTCTAAGTAGGTCCGGTTTTTTACCAGAGCCCCGCAGGGCAGGATGGCTTTCTGCGGGGGAGTCCTACCAGGTCGCTACCCCTGGCGCGACTAGCTTGGGTGGCAGCGAGGGGCGCAGGAGGTACGAATCGTAAGAGAAATTCGTAGTCAAAGGTCAGGCCAACAGGTCAGGCAGGCGGCGGAGATTCGAGGTCAGGTAATTAGCAGAAAGGTCGGGTAACGGACAGGAACTGATGAACAGGGGAAAATGATGAAAAAGGAATAAAAATATATTAACGGGGGAAATTATGAACAGGAATAAATTTTTAACGGGAAAAATTATTTTATTAACAGGGGGAAATTGATGAACAAGAATAAATATATTAACAGGGGGAAATTATTGAACAGAGAAAGGCCATTAAGATTTTTGTGATCCAAGTGGACAGGATGATTCCCCTGGGCAAACGAAGTCACCAGGGAGGAAATGCTCAATCAGGTTGTTCAAGTCTTACACCCATCTGCAAGACATTCTAAAAAGGGCCCGGAAACTTTGCATGCACTTCAGCCATTCTTACACCACAATCACACCCCCTTAAGCTGCCCGCGGCACAACCGGCCTCCCCCCAACATAGGTGATATGTGACATTTCCAAACGGTGGAATTCCGCCTCCATATGTTGGAATGACTCTATGAAAAAGAGAAAGGCTATTAATGGTTTATGATGATTTCCCAAACGGACAGGGGTACACCCCTGTGTAATTTTTTAAAGTCGGCCAGTGGAAGCTCATGCGTGACACCTGCCGTTTGCTAAGGCCCTTTCATGCGGACATGCGTATTTCGTCAGTCGCAATGGTCTACGGGCTGAATAACGTCATCATTTCCCCTGCTTCATGTTTGTCACGGACAGCAGTTGAGGATACATCTGTCACCACAAGCGATTGACAATTGACCAAGCCAGGGAAAGCGGGTTATAAGTTAAGACCCGGTTTTCACCACTGGGCCCGCCTCAAAGCGGGATGGCTTCTCGCGGCTAGGAAATCTACCAGGGTCGTAAACTGGTGTGAATAGTTTGCAGGCGGTGAAAGACGAGGTGCAGCGACGTTACCGAAATGTAAGACGAAACTCGTCCGTCAAATGTCCAGGCCAACAGCGTAAGGGGAGTGCGGTGGAGATGTCGAGGGTCAGAGGTATAGTAGAGAAAGTTCGGGGTTGTAACTCACGGGCAGAATGGAACTGATGAACAGGGGAAAATTGATGAACTGAATTAAATATCTTAACAGGGGGAAATTTAATGAACAGGGGGAAATTGTTTGAACTGGAAGATATTTAATTAACAGGGGGAAAAAATTTATTGAACAGGGGGAATTGATGAATAGGAATAAATTATATTTAACAGGGTGAAATTATTGATCAGGAGGAAATTGACTGAAACAGCGTTAAAAGCGGCGCGCAGGGCCCCCTCCTCTTATCCTCCTTTAACAGGCGGTGGGTTCCTCCCCTTTTTCCCCATTTTTGTAATCAGGGGAGCGGCCTACCCTTTTTCCAACCGTTAACAGGGGAGGGCTCCCACTTTTTCCAACCATTAACAGTGGAGGGCCTCCCCTTTTCCTACGTTAACAGGGGAGGGCCTACTTTTTCACCATTAACCAGTGGAGGGCCTCCCCCTTTTTTCCCACCTTTCTAAGGGGGGGAAGGGCCTCCTTTTTCCAACATTCAACAGGGGAGGGCCCTCCCCTTTCTTCCACCATTTAACAGGGGAGGAGGGCCTCCACCTTTTTCCACCATTTAACAGGGGAGGGCCTTCCTTTTTTCATACAAAGCCAAGTTTCTGCAAGCTTAGTCTTTTGCTTCTTTTTTGTTCTGTGTCCCATTCCAGTTTTGTACTGAAATTTAACCAACAATGAGCACAGAATGCAAAATAAGCACCTCTAAAACAAATTCCTTTAGTTATGGTCTACTTTCTCGTTTCTAGTTCAATACGCTGCATTTGAAACAAAATAAGTGTAATGCTCAGATAAAGGATTACAAACCACCACGTTTATACTGCATGAGTGTTTGAATGTACTGCTGTTCTCCCTCAACGGTATGGTATGCAGAGCCCTTTACAGCTTGCCAAAAAACTTCAACCATGCCATTATCCACATCAGTACTTGCAAAGAAGCAGGGGATATTGGCGCCCCATTTCTTCGCTGCACAAGTAGCTACTGATGCCCTCCATAAAATCTGTTTAATCATCAATGTATAGTAGGCACTGAGCCAGAACACATAGTAGATCTCTGGCTGAGGGATCAGGATGGACTCAGAAGGGGGTTGAGGACAGGCGCAGGGCCGCCTGACCCGCTCCCGGGGCCATGCCAAACTAAGGGTTGTGTCTGACGTTCCCACCATCTCTTGGACTGGGGTTGTCAGATGTCATTCATGGGTAGGAAGTCGAGATGACCTAGTCAACCAATCAAGGAACCATTGGGTTGTTGATACAAACCACATGGCCGCTAGATTGACAAGCGGCAGTTCTGTGCCTCACCGAAGTTGAAAACTGCTGCCGACGGTCCCCTTGCTGTACTGTGACTGTGCTGCTCCAGGAATGTTTTTGTGACACTGTGAAGGGATGACCCCCTCTATGTCTGTCATACTGTTTTGTTATAAGATGTACAAACCTCTGTTTAATGGATGATGTCTGTATATGATAAATACCATCAACCTGTATTTGAATCAAATACGGCATGTTATTTTACGGGAACACATCAACCGAAAAACTCGATAATTGGACCTTCAGATTGAATTATGCTACAGGCAAAATTTCCTTTGTCGGTGGAAAATGAACATTTCTCTTTACTGAATACAATCTGCAGAAAAATAGTTAGTTAACCCTTGGATGTTAAATTGGCGCAAAAGAAATGTGCTGCCACAATTACCAGCTTTGTAGGTGTTCGGCGGAGGGGTGGTGGGGGGGCTGCGTGTTTTTAAATTAAATCGGCATGTGTTTACGGAACACTACAACCGATAAAACTCATATTTGCCTTCAGATATGAATTATGCTACAGCCAAAATTTCCTTTGTCGGTGAAATTTTTAAGAAATTTTCTTTCTTTTACTGAATAAAACTGACAAGAATAAAATTGTTATGATTTAACCCTTGGATGTAAATTGCGCAAAAGAATTGTGCTGCAACAATTACCAGCTTAGTTAGCGCGTTTGTTAATACGGCACCCGTTCTTGAAAATTATTTCCGGTACTACCAACTACAGAGAAAAAACTCGTAATTAAACATTCGGATTTTGTATTATGTACTGGCATAAATTTCTTCTTTGGCGGTGAAAAAAGTACGTTTCATGTTTTAGTGGACCACAAACATGGCTGAACTACGCTTAACCCCTGGATCTTAATTGCGCAACAAAAATAAAGTGCAACCAAAAATTTAGTGGGTATTTGGATTGTAAAAAACACGGTTTCTTTAACTGAATACAACAGCAACAGGCCTTAGCTAACCCTTGGATATTCAATGTGCTCAAGATAAGCTTGAGCCAGATACGCCATTAAAATGTATATGCAGCAGCAGTGGACGCACATGGACTTCAGTTTCCCAATACCCCATACAAATTCAGATTTATAACGTAGAGAAGCAATCTCTGACAAGCTGTTACAACCCCCAGAAATATTGCTGTATTTAAAAGTGAGTTCTTTAGTATTAGATAATCATTTGCTGAGGGCTGGCAGCCCTTCCCGACACTGCCAGTGAGAGGGCTGGCTGGTGGGCCGTTTTGCGAGCTGGGAAGGAGTAGTGAGACACCGTTCTTCGGTGGAAGCATTGGCTACCGGACTTATATAGTGCGGTGACGTCACACAATCCCGCCGGTCTCTGATTGGCTTCATCTCTGCACATGTGTCATGTAGGCTACGCCTTTCTTCTTTATAAGAGATATTGGAATCCAGGTAAAAATTAACACTTTAATGAAGCACTTTTTTAAAATTGTCATCCACTTTCAGGCATTCAACCGTGATATACAGCAATCATGACAATAAATGGACGAATCGGTAATAGCATTTACTCAGAGTTAGGTTGCGAGCCTTCCCAAGGTCGTTACAAAAAAAATTCAAGGCAACAGTCTTGCATCGACTCGGGCGTGACGCCAGGGCACCAGGAGCCAGAGATGGGCATCAATGTTGGTAGCTAGGCGCGCACTCGGAGTGCAACGTTTCGGGCAAAACTCCTCCGCCTTCCTCAGGCACGAGCGATATCAGACTATACAGCCACCCTACTCCTTAAATAGGTAAGAGGGCGTTTACTCCTTACAATCTAACATCGTTTAAAAAAACCACAAAAAAAAATGATTGCCGGGCAGAGATGTTTTGTTTTCTCGGAGGCAGATAGAATACTGATCCTACAGCAGGCTGAATCTGCAGGGCTCCAGTGGAATCAAAAACAGGGAGGGGAACGACCACATCAACTACCCGCGCCGATTAGAGCAGATGCGAAGAAAGAAAGGAAGCAAGCCTCCCTAAACATCGCATTTGCACGGCCGTTAGTAGTCGGAGTATGTGAAGGCCGCCCGCGCAATACACTACGGGGATTACGTAGTAATCTTCAACCCATCCTCCTGCCAGTACGATGTCAAATACATAAGAAAGATGGAATGCCATCAGTAACGTTACTCGATGGACTTAATGATCCTCTCGATTCAGCATCTACAAAAGCAATCGATTCCACCATATGGAGACTACCGACTTGAAGAAGAATATAAAAGAATGTCTATATGGATGAATTACAATAAAATAGAACACTGAATTGAGATCGTAGCATAGCTATATTTAAGGCAACCTTACTCCAAAACAAGTTGAGGAAAATAAGAACGTGATTCTAAGGACTATGCTGCTAAGCCGTCGTTTTAAACCTTGGGGCTGGAAGAGCCCGGTGGTATTCAAGACGAAACCACGTCATGAACCACATAAGAACGGGGTATGGAATTCGGCATCCTCGCAAACTGAGGGACTCTGACCAGGTGAACGCATCACCCATACTGACAGAAAACTTCCCCCAGGATCAAAAAGGGCGGGGTTTTTTTTTAGAAAAAGCTGATGGAGGTACTGCATCAACAACCTAGAAAATTATACCATTCAGGAATAGGGGAAAAAAAATCCATGAGTACCCGAAAGAAAGGGAACCGTCGTAGTTATGAACATTTTCATCTAAGACCCTATCTAGGGCACACAGGATGTCATGGAAAGGGCCTTAACCTTTGTCCCAAGAAGTCAGGATCTGAGTCCTGTTGGACTTTACGATAGTTTTTTTTGGATTCTGTCGAAATATTAGTGTAAAATATTCTTTGCTCAAATTTTCTTCCCAGGTGTTAAGCTCACTGATGATAATAAAAGGTTTTTTCCAAAGAAGCTCAAGAAACATAGTCAGTTTGGACTCCAGATATTAAAGTCCCAGCCCTTGAGGTGTTTCTTGAGCAGTTGGTTAAGAAGAGGTAAACAGACAAATGGGAGAATAAAGCCAAACGCATGTTTAACAAAACTCAGTAAATAAGAAAGGGATGCTGTTAGAAGGAATTAAAAAATGCACCTCTCTCCTTATTAAAAGCGGATAAGGGGGGAGCCTCAGGTGTTATGGACGTGGAACCATATAGATTAATGAAGCATTGAACACCTACTTCAAGATTCTCAGGGTGTATGTACCCCTCAAAAAGACCCCTAACAAGTGAATGAAGTTATATTACGTCAAGAAGTAATTAATGAGGCTTTTGGAGGCTAGGGGACCATCAGTACGCATGAATAAAAAAATATTTTTTAAAAATGAACCCACGGCTCTTGTTCCCTGATTCTGTATATGGTCCCTTAAGGTGCATAAGTCCACTACCAAACCACAAGGCCGGCCTTGTGTCGGGCATCGTTCAGTGTTAGAATCCCTTGCAGAATACGTTGATTGTATATCTCCTAACCTATTGTCAAGAATGATTCTAAATTCCTACAGGATACCGGCCAGTTCTTGCGAGTTATTAAAGTTATTGATATTATTCTAAAGGTTACTAGGTTATGCACACTAGATATAAAGTCCCTGTTAACCAAACATTCCACTTGAAGAAGGGAATGAAAATTATACGTGATATGTTTATGTCAAGAAACAACATTAACAATGAAAAGATTGCGTTTTTGATGCGATTTCTCGATATAGTTTCCTGACCAAAATTATTTTTCGTTTGGGGGACCAGATGTTCTTCAAAAACAGGGGACTCGATGGGGTCTACGGTAGGACCCAGCATTTGATATATCTTTACATGCAAGCGTTTAAGATAGCTACGTTGTTTCTTCACATTTAACAACTACATTGTTCCTCGGTATCGGATTTGGACGGATAATGGTCCTACTACTCTGGTCTGCTCAGCTTTACAACTTGATGAATTTGTCACATATCTTAAGTATTATCCACCCCATGATCCAATTCTCCTATGACAGTGATGAATTATGTACTACATATCTTGACATGTGGTCAAGAAAGATGGTAACAACTGTTAGTACATCACTTATAAAAAGCAGTCTGATCGAAATAATGTCTTGCATCACAATAGCCAACATTGCCCCACAGACATTAGGGGGATGCAAATCTCATTTTATTAGGGTTCAGAGAATATGCTCAAGTGACGCCGTGAGTACCTAGCACTTTGGAGAAGTGAGATGCCGATTTAAAAAATAAGAGATAAGGGACAATGAAACAGAGCTTAGGATGATGGGACATGGATGTTTCATTTGATCCCTAGAGAGAACATCATCATACACTAACAACAACAAAACAATAACAGGTGATGGCATAGACCAGCAATTCAACTTACATATCTGGACTATTGGATAAACATGCAGGTGCTTATCATCAGGCCAATATCCAAATATTGGGGGATATTGCAGTAGCGACACCGAAGGTGGGGCACCTTTTTAAGAAGAACCCGATGGGTTCTTTGTACCAGAAACAGGTAGGACCTAGGGTCATAACAAATAATTTTCAGTGGAACCTTAAGACAACGAGTTTAGTAAGAAAAAACAGAAAACTATTAAGTTACAAGATCAGGGACTCTTTTGCGTGCTTCAAATGTACCAATTGTTCATTTGATTCTCATAGGAGACTCTATAATACCACCCTCCTTAAGGCCCTCATAAAGTAAAAAATACAAAGTTTTTCTACATGATTGAACAGTGAGGGGGTCTTTATATATGTTTAAGTGACCTCGTGGGCGAGTATATGTGGGCAGACATGAGATGTTTAAGAGTCAGATTCAATGAACATAAGTCGGACATTAGAAGCTATAGAAAAAAACTGAACAACCCTAGATGATGAGCTAGTGTATCTAAAGAGTCGATCCCCCAAAAATATCTTTTGGTGGTAGGAAAACGGACCGTGGCAAACATCTTTCGCGAAGCACGGCTATGCTTATGAGATTGCGGCTGGTCTGGGTTTTAGAAAAGTTTTATAGTAATGATAACGCATCCGTGACTTATAAATTACCTTAAAACGTGTAGGCTTATGGATCACGGAGCTTGAGTCATTATCTCCGAGGGGCCTCAATGAGAGCCTCAATTTGCGGAGTTCTTCCTTTGAATTGGGTTTCATAACAGCAATGAGATGGTTTCCTCTGTTTTGCTGATGCTCAGTTATGTCTGTAATAATGATTTTATTTTTAGTGTATTTTTTAGTGTGTTTTTTTTTTTTTTTTTTTTGTGTGTGTTTTTAACGTGTTAGAATGTAGGAGTAAACGCCCTCTTACCTAATTTAGGACCGACTGTGGCTGTATACTGATATGCTCTACGTGCATGAGGAAGGGGGGCAAGGAGTTTGCCCGAAACGTTTGGCAGTACGGAGCTGTGCGCGCTAGCTACCATCATTCGCGCCATCTCTGCCTGGGCCCTCGTCGTCTCCCAGATCGATGCATGACTTTTGCCTTGAATTTTTTGAATGGCCCGTCGGAGGTCGCACATAACGCTGTGTATATGCTTTACCATTCGTCCATGTATTGTCATGATGTTTATCATACGGTTGAATGCCTGAATGTGGATGTCAAATTTTAAAACGTGATTACCATTAAAGTGTGTTTGAAATTTTACTGGAGTCAATATCGCTTTATAAAGTATTGATTGTGGGTTGGAGAAACCCCGGGCTGTGGAACCCGTGTTAGTCATACCAGCGAAACAAGTTATCAATTGGTCTTCTTACTGTTTATTGACTACGCCTTTCTTTTTTCCCAGACTTCTTTGCCCCATGCAAGCCATTGCTCGCACCTTTTTTATCTTTAAAAAATACGTTTCGTTCCCGCAATCCCCCCAAACTTCGACTTCATCAAAATCGAATTTTCCTAAATTCAAAATGAATTCCACTTCGTTAGAATAAATTCGCCCACCCCACATATTAATACTGCATAAGAAATGAATAACCGCCCGAAAACAACCCCAAATAACCACCACATAGGAAATAAACCCCCCCTTACTATTACTGAATAAAGTTAAATACAAAACCAATATTACCACAATATATGACCAAATTTAGTGATACCATTGACACGGCTCTCCAGACTGTAAATTTACTCCATATCGGGTTTTAAACCTATGACACAGGCTCTGCAGACATATAAGTGATCACAGTGCAGTTACATCTTGTGACTCACCGGTGATATTTCTCTGATGAATCATTACTTCCTTTTTCTTCTCCATCCAGTCCAGACCACCAAAAATTTTCCCACCACCCCTTTTCCCGCAACTTTGACCCAAATATATTAGAATCCCCACTTTTCCACACCTCCCTCATTTTCCCACCTCTGTCAAAATTCCCGGGGTGAAGGCAGGTACAGGCCATAGCTCAGAGGCACAGTTTCCTAGAGGGGTGGGGAGGAACAGAGGACTAACCCTCTGGAGATTGTGTTACAGCTATGGCCCTCAGGTAGGTAGGCAATGCCCCCCTTTGGAGGGAAGGCCCCAGTAAACAGGGAAATGGGCAAGGTCCTGGGGGAGACCCCAGGGTTTGCTAGGGAGATCTCTGTTTGGGTTGACGCCCTAATAGGTGGCAATAATAGGCCCAGGTAGCTAGGTAGTAATAATAGGGAGGGCCTTTTAAAGGTAAAATTTGGGAGTAGGGGAGGTATTAGATAGGTAGATTAGCCCATAGGTAGGTAGGCTATCAGTTTGTAGGTAGATTGGGCCCCCGGGAGGTAGGTGGAAAAGGTAGCAACATTTTTCCCCTGCAGGTAATAGGGAAAGGGAGGCTAGTTTTTTGTTTCCCGGGAGGTTTAAATAGACCCCCAGTATAGGGAAATAGAAAGACCACAGGTAGGTAGGCAGCTGTTAGGCCCCAGGTAGTTAGATAGTAAATGGTTCCCACATAGGCAGGCCATAGTTAGGTAAGCATATTGGCCCTAAGTGTGTAGGCAGTAGAAAGATAAATAAATAAACTCACCTCTTCCCATTCCCCCAACAAGCGGCAGGTCGGGCTTCTCCTAGTGATGCCCGATACAGGAGGCATGATGATATGACATCATTACCCCGCCTGCATGATGATTTGGGGGCCTTTTAAGTTTTAAACTAGGCAGAAAAAGCAAAAGTAGGGCGCCACTGGTGCTCTGCTATGCTAAGGGCCCGCAGACATGCCTCTGAACGCTAAGGACACAAGGCTGGGTTGTTTTTTAAAGGAAATGTTTGCCTGGCCGGGGGCCCCTTTTACCGCCGCTTGGCTACTACGGCGGTAGGTACACCCCTGCTATTATAACAGAGATATAAGTAATAATTAAAATCCATGTTTAAAAAACAGAGGGCCCGACCCATGTTTTAAAATATAAACATAGTTTGCTTGGGGTGCTAAATTTTTCACAAGTAAGGGTAGACGGGTTTTGAAAAATTTATGAAACTTTGAAAACTCATACTTTGAAAATTCACAAGGGGTGTAGTTCGGGCAATCTGTTTAAAGGGAAAAATTTTTTTAACAATCATTGATGACAAGCTTCAAAAGCATTTACTACTACAAACAAAAGGGCTAAAAATTTTTCAAGGGGCCTGAAACGCGTAGATGTTTTTCTCTTGTACAAGGGGTTTTGTAACTTTTTCCCCCTAAAAATCCCTGTTTTTAACTATTTGATACTCCGCTGGACATCAACGTTTTTCCGCTTTGGATTTTTGCCGTGGTCTGGGTGTACTTGCAAACCCCCTTGGAGGGGTGAGCGGGCTTAGCTTTTTTTTCAATATAGAAAGTTATTTGGGTTTGGGGTTCTCCAAGAGCACATTTTGTTAAAAAAAAAAAATTGTATGGAAAGAATAAAATGAGAGCTGGCTTTAATGAATCTTTTTAGGTTTCTTTTGTCTCTGCTTTATTTAAAAAGGGAAAAGTTTTAAAAACAAAAATTTACTAATAAAACTCTTCTTAAATAAACCAGTGCTTGGTCTAATAACTGACCCAAAAAGGGTAAATAACAAACTTCACAAATTTTGAAACAAAAAACAAAGGTAATCTATTACACAAAATTTTCCCATAATATGTATACAAAATTATTTTATAATAAAAAAAAAAAAGTAAAACGATTTCATACATGACAGGAGCAGGAAGCGCACCTAGCTTACATTCATGAATGGAAACCCACATTTGTGTCAAACTTCATTAATCAAAAGGGTCACCTTGCAGTTAAAATGCATTTCTCATATTTTGCCACAGGCTCGGTTTGTCTAGTCTGAATAACCAAATCTTTATGAGAAGTTCAGCCTTCATCACTGAATCTATAATAAGAGACAGGGTCAAATTGCTACTATTGTCATAAGGGCAGCTTCTGATAATGTCCCTGAAATTCATCATACATTTTCACATCTGCTACTTAGTTGTTCCAAACATTGTATGTAGCTCCTGAAAATGTCTTTAATCTATGGCAGCATGGGTATTGTAGTTCAGCAACAGCTGGAGAACCACACATTGGTCAGCTCTGCTCTAAGACTCATGCACACTACAGATTCCACATGAGATATACATGCATTGCACACTTCCCCATACACTTCAATGAGCCTTTGACTTCTATGTCCATGGTTCTCATTTCACTAGTTGTCCTCTGTTAGACCACTTTTGGTATGGGAACAGCCAAGAAGGCCTGGTATTTTGGAAACGTACTGACCATGTTGTCTCACCTTCATACTTTGGCTCTTGTTGAAGACTGTTTGACCCGTCCCGCAAGTCACTCATATACTTTAAGTTTTTCCTGTTTTCATCTTGCAGCCATGACTGTTCATTTACTGCCTAGTATCCCTTGACATGTGCCATTGTTACAACATAATCAGTATTATAGCTGATTAGAGTAGACACAAGCTCAGCACCAGGTTGTATAGTTCATTCACCTTTGTACAATTGAATGGGTTGTGCCACCTCCAACACTAACAGGGGGTGAAATAAGTATTAAACACGTCACCAATTTTCCAAGTAAATATATATTTAAAGGTCATATTCACATGTAATTCTCACCAGATGTCAGTAATACCCCATTTAATCCACACAGGTAAAGAAATCAAGTTAAGTAATATGTAATAATGAGGAAAGACACAGGGAAAATAAATTGAACACAGTTACTGATATTTATTCATTACTTCATACAAAAACCTTTGTTGGTGATGACAACTTCAAGCTGCCGCCTGTATGGAGAAACTAGTCGCTTGCATTGTGCAGGTGGTTTGTGTGCCCTATTCTTCCACACAATCACTCTTCAAATCCTGAAGGTTCTTTGGGCTCCATCTATGAACTCTGCTTTAGTTCCTTTCATAGATTTTCTATTGGATTCAGGTCAGGTGATTGGCTAAGCAATTCTAGCAGCTATATTTTCTTTCTCTGAAACCAATTGATAGTTTCCTTGGCCGTGTTTTTGAGATCATTGTCTTGCTGAAATGTCCACCCTTGTTTCATCTCTATCATCCTGGTAGATGGCAGCAGATCTTTAGCAAGAATGACTCAGTACATTTGTCTATTCATCTTTCCTTCAATTATATGAAGTTTGCCAGTGCTGTATACTGAGAAATAGCCCCACACCATGATGTTCTCACCTCCCCACTTCCCTGTTGATCTCTTGTGTTATGGGTGCTATGCAGGGCCTTTTGGCCTCCAAACGTGGTGTATATTATGGCATCCAAAGAGCTATATTTTGGTCTCATTTGATCAGAATATAGGGTATTATCACAACATTTCAAAGGCTTGTCTAAATGTAGAGTGACCAAAATCTAAATGTGCTTGAACATGCTTTTTATTCAGCAATGGATTCCTGCATGGTGAGCATGCATACAGGCCATGGAGGTTGAGTGCATTACTTGTTGTTTTCTTTGAAACAATTGTGTCTGCTGACTCCAGGTCTTTCTGTAGCTTTCTACAGGCGGTCACCTAGTAGTCATGGCTGGTTTATTGTGAAATATTCTTTCCACTTCCGGATTATGGCCTCACCTGTGCTCACTGGAGCCTTCAGTACTTAAGAAATTCTTCTATAACCAATGCCATCACTATATTTTGCAACAATAAGGTTTCAAAGGTCTTGAGATAGCTCACCAGTTTTACCCATCATGAGATCTTTCCTGTGTGGCACCTTGGTGATGAGACACCTTTTTATAAACCATCAGTTGAACTAGCTGATATTATTTTTCGCAAAGTGCAGGATTGCTTTCTAATTATTGATAGATTTGCGCTGGTGTCATGACTCTTCATGGCTTTTTGCACACCTCTTCTTCATATGTACAATACTTTTTCCCTGTGTCATTTCTCATTATTATGTAGAACATAATTTATAGACATCTATGTTTTAATTTATTTTCCTGTGTAGATTGGATGGGTTTTCGACTCGATAAAAATTTTCATGTAAATTTAAACCCCTTTTAAAATATATTTACTAAAAAAAGGGGTGATTGTTTAATACTTTTTTCCCCCAGCCCCCCCACCACAAAAAAAGGTAATAAATTTTAAATTTTGTGAAGAATCCCCCATGGAATATATGATTATTAAATGGGGCCCCTGAGCCCCTTTTTGGAAAGAGGGGCCCGGGTGTGAGTCCACTTTTTCACCATCTATGGAAAAATGAAGGGAATGGTTGGGCACAATATGTTCGATTTGTCATGTTTCTGTTTATAAAGAAAACCAATAAATTCTGAATAAATGGCACCTGGGAGTCTTTGATTTAAATGTAGTCCACTGGGTATATGCAACCCCTAAACACACCCCCAAAAGGTGTGACAGAGCCTAATACGTTTTAAAACCCAGAGCCATGGAATTTTCCACATGACAAACATGGCTTAGCTTGGACCTAATTTTAAATTTTGAAGGAAAACTGTCTTTGCCTAAAGAAGAAAAATAAGTTTTCATTTTTTCACCTCAGTTTAACCCATTACTGCTGCAACCCACTTTTGACCTCTTTGACAGAGCAAGTCCAAGGCAAAAAAAGCAGTCTTTGTAGCACTCAACCTTGATCAGGCTTTTTGAATGTATTTTGGGATGGATTATAAATTGTTGTTGCCAGATCACTGGCGGCCCTTTTGGTTAGCTGCACCACCTCAACCAAAACAGTACATATCCAGCAATTAAAAATTATTTTCTTTATTTTGAGTTTAAAAAAATCCAGAGATAGATTTGTCAGGGCATCAGTGAGGTTTTCAGGGAAAATCAGCTTTTATGAAATATTATTGATGTTTGTAAAATTTTTAAAAATAAAAAAAATAAGCTTTTTAATTGTCGATTTTATCCCCGTTACTCTTTAAAGGCCCCTTTTTTTTTTAAAATCTGACTTAATTTATTAGGGGTTTTTTGGTAAAACAAAAATTTTATGCTCACTATTTTCTTTAGCTTTACTTTTTTTTCCCCCGACTGTGGAAGGGATTTTTTATTAAGGATGAACTTCTTTTTGAAAAGGTACCCTTAGCGCTTTATGATTTTTGTTGCTTTTTATTCCATTTAATGTACTATGGAAAGAGCAAACATCGCAATTCTGTTGTTTTTTTGCAATGTTTTTATGGCGTTCATCGTGTGGGTTAAATAACATGATATATAGGAAGTTTTGTGTACTTTTTATTTTTAATCTCTTTGGGGGCGATTGCTGCTTCTAATGGGGGAAGAGTAGTGTGTGTTTTTTTTTTCTTTTATAGTTCTACATTTTTTTTTTCTTTTTCCCCAATTGGGGGACTTGTATTGTAAATTGAAAAATTACCATACCGGGCGGTGATGCCCAGGAAAATTCCCCGGTTTGTAGGGAAACTTTGCGAAGGGGTTTCCTCTTGGTTGTTGTGGTCGACTGTGGCATCTGAGGGGTTAATCGCCCATACTCTAGTTGTGGATGACATAGCGTGGGGCCAGCTGTAATACACAGCTGGTTCCCTGCTCTGATCCTGCAGAATCCACTTGTGAGCCCGCACAATGTTCATGAGGGACCTATATGTCAATTTGCGGTCACCCGTTTCTGCAGTATGTGGACGTCAAGTGTTGGTAAAGGGTTAAGTAATGAAAGCCGAGCTCCGATTAATTGCTCTGGGTAGTAAGGACAGTTTTTCTAACAGACAATTGTAAAAATGAGTTCCATTGTCTTGCTTGTACAATATTTTGGGTTACATGCTAGGTTCAAATTTGGAATGCCTTGTAGCCGGGTGTCAAACTGTGCACAAAACTTTTCACGTGTGAACAAAAATGCTGTTCTCTGTGATAAAGCCGGAGAGGTCCATTCAGTGGGGAACATGACTCACTGCCTGGGAATGAAAGCAAAAACAAAATGTGATACGGGTTTGTTTATCACAGAATTCACAGTTCTACAGTGCATTAACCATGTTATCATTTAGCAAAACAGCTCCACCAGAGCTGCTGATTTAACAGGAAGAGAGGCGGCCCTGTACCTCCAAGATTTTCTTTTTAACCATTAATCACTCTTAAAAAATCAATAGTTTTTATGATGAGAGTAGTTCATGCTTTGCTGGAAAGAAATGTAAAACATTTTCCCAAAAAAAACCTTTTCTGTACCCGGGGAATTTAAAATGCTTTTTAGTGAATTGGCTTCTTCCAGCAAAAGTGAAGGGCCAGTCAGGGCTTAGTATGGGGTCGCACAGCACAATTTCAAAGGGGCCCCCGGCGTGGGGGCCCATGCCCCTCTTGCCCCGTTAAACACTGGGCTATATACCCAGTGATCAGCTTTGCGGTGCGCCAAAGCACAGGGCAGGCAGCAACTCAAGCAGAGCGGCCGGGATCGGAGCTAGCTACTTTCCCAGTGCTTAGCCCCTGGATTGCGGTTTCAGAGCCGAAAGTGATGAGTCATACCAACCCAGCTGCGCCCGTACTAGACCCTAAGCCTATGGTTCAGGGCCCAGGTAATGGCCAGTAAATGCCGAAGTGGGGTCCAGGAACGGTAGATTATAACCCATATTGCCTGCCCAGACTCAAAGAAGAAGTGTTCGGCGGGGGAACGGGCCGAGGTTAGTACTATTTTTTTTATTTTTAATATGGGCCGTGGATACCTATTAATGGGGGAGTCCTATAAACCTTCCTACTGGGAGAACCTATTATCTATCTACTGGGGAGTGGGTCCTTATATACGTATCTACTGGGGAGTGGGGGCTGTACACCTATATACTGGGGGCATTATATATATATCTACTGGTGGGCTAAGGGGCTGTATACCTATCTACTAGGTGAATCCTATATAGCAATCTATCTACTGGGGGACTATATATATATCCAGCTACTAGGGGGCCCTATGTACTTACCTTCCTACCTACTGGGGGCCCCATATACCAACCGTCCTACCAAGGGGGCCATATATTCCTACCTACTGGGGGGGCTCTATATACCAACCTACTATGGGGACGAGATATACATAACTACCTATTAGGGACCTTATATGCCTACCCACTGGGGAGCTCTATATATCTATCTACTGAGGGTACCTTTGAACCTATCTGCTGAGGAGGCCTATATAGCTATCTTATGGAGGTCTAAATAACTCCCTACCTACTGAGGGGCTAATATAGCCATCTACTAAGGGGGCCTTTAAACCTACTGAAGAGCTACCTAATGGGGACTATATAGTTCATTACCTACTGAATGAATCTATGTGCCTACTGAGGGGATTTATATATACTAACCTACTGAGAGGGCCAATATACTAACCTACTGAGGGGCCTTTGTAGCTACCTAATGGGAGTCTACCTATCTAATGGATGTCTTACCTACCTAATGGGGGCTTATATACAGTGAAGGAAATTATTATTTGATCCCCTGCTGATTTAGTAAATTTGCTCACTGACAAAGACATTATTCAGTCATTATGTGGTCATGGTGTGGCGGTATTATTCAGTCATTATATGGTGGTGATATGTGGTCATAGTGTTGTGTATTCAGTCACTGTGGGGGTGATATGAAGTCATGGTGCGGCAGCATTATTCAGTCACTATGTAGGTGTGATATGAGGTTATGGTGTGGTAGTATTATTCAGTTACTATGTGGTGGGGATATGTTTTCATGGCATGGTGGTATTATTCAGTCACTATGTGGTGGTGATATGTGGTCATGATGTGGCAGTATTCAGTCTTAATTATTGGTAATTGTAGAATTGGGATTCTGGTTTTATGTAGGGGTTATTTGGTAACTGTACGACCATTATTTAGTGGTTTTATACTCAGTACTTTTTATACTCAGTATTTTTATTTATATAAAATGTATCATTTGGGGAGGGAGACATCTATCTTTAGACCTTTTAGTTCACCACCAGTGTCCTGCTGCAATTAGGTGAGGGAGACTCAGAAGCCCCAGCGCTAAATCTTTATTACAGATTAGTGTGATGATGTCTTCACATCGGTCTATATAAGTTGAAGCGAGACCAGGCACCACGAGCAGGACACTGTACAAGTGGAGGAGACAGCGAGGCAAAGTGGACCCCTAAGATCAACTCCTCAGGTGGGCCCTAGGCACCCCCGTCCGACACTGGCCGTTTTTATTTTATTATACATAAATTTCTGCTGCTTATCGCAATGTATGAACATACACCAGTTAGCCTTGGTAAGGGGTTTCCTCTCCAATCGCCCCTATTGTGTACTTTCAACATAAATAAATCATCAAGGCTTGCAACATTTTAGTTTCATTTTATGTATTTCTACAAAATAGTAACAAACTTGCTGAATAATAAATATTATCACAGTCATAAAAACCTGGTGATACGATAGCTCGATAGCTCGTATAAGTGCTTTAGATTCCAAAGAAATGCTTTCACAAGTCCTCAAGTAATACTTAATTTTGTGGTCTGTATATGAATTTGGGGACATCTGTATATGAATTGGGGACATCAGTTTTACATATACTTAACTGATTATATGTAGACTATTGCTGTCTAGATTTTGTGAAGCTACAAGTTCAAGCGTGTCATGATAGTCTATAGCTTTCATGGTTTGTCTGGACTTGTAGTATTACACAGGGGTATAAACTAAAGCTCCTGGTCCCTACGGTACTAAGTCCTAGTTCTACTGTAACTGCTACCTCTGCATTCCCCATAGTTAAAGGGGTTGTTTCACTACATTGATTCATCTTACCTCAGTCCTGTTTTCTTGGTTTCACTTTGAATTCAGCGGCATGTTTACTGGCTTCCACTAGGCTTCAGCAGAAGCCAGGTCTGTAGCTATAGCAACCAGTACGGGCAGCCTATCAAGATAGATCAAACAGTTCTGTAGCTATAGCGACCTGAGGAGCTGATACAGCCCATACAAGAGGGGAAATCTTGGAATAGATAGGACACTGTTAAAGGACACATACTGCAAAGTGACTTGTTTTTGCAAGATCTTTAACATACAAAGCAATCTTTGTAGTGAGACAACCCCTTTAAGCTCCTGGTTTCACCATACCTCAGTGCTAACTGTTTACAGACCATTAAAGTAATGCATACCTCTCAAGTATTCCAGATTCAGCATGACCGATCTGGATTTCAGGCGATGTCATTTGTAGTAGAAAAGCAGGTAGCCTACAGCATATGTGGCTTGGCACAGGATATGTGATGATGCACTGGCACAGTTCATTGCTGTAGTTCTATGAAGGAACTTAATGTGACCTGAAGTGTACAGGTTGTTAGAGTTATGTCTAATGACCAACAGGCACAGTGCTTGTTCCTGTGTGTACTGGATGCTATATACATAGCAGTGGCTGTACTGAGTACCTCCAAGGAAATTCTGCCATTGCTAGTCATGTTACAAGGTTCTTTAATGAGTAGTTTACTTACAAGTATGTTACCTGCAATAGGTCGTATTGAGGAGGACTTTCTTTCTTCTGGAAGAAAGCATATTTACATATATGGTACTCTGAACACATGGTAATCTGCAGCACAAGACATCATTCATCAAATATCTCTGATTTTCACTGCTTTTTGACTTGCTCCCACTCTACCTGTTTCTTGAGGGTTTGTGTTTCTCATTCTGGGCAGCAGATAATTTAGAACCAGTAAGCAATAGAACAGCAGAGCAGATGGATTAATTTCAGCACTACCTTACATTTGCAAAATAAAGGTATGTACAGTAGTGGCCAAAAGTATTGGCCCCCCTGCAATTCTGTCAGATAATACTCAGCTTCTTCCTGAAAATGATTGCAATCACAAATTCTTTGGCATTAATATATTCATTTATTTTGCTTGCAATGAAAAAACACAAAACAGAATGAGACAAAAATCAAATCATTGATCATTTCACCCAAAACTTCAAAAATGGGCCGGAAAAAGGTATTGGCATCCTCAGCCTAATACTTGGTAGCACAACCTTTAGCCAAAATAACGGCGAACAACCACTTCCGGTAACCATCAATGAGTTTCTTACAATGCTCTGCTGGAATTTTAGACCATTCTTCTTTGGCAAACTGCTCCAGGTCCCTGAGATTTGAAGGGTCCCTTCTCCAAATCCCATTTTTGAGATCTCTCTCCGCAGGTGTTCTAGGGGAATTTCAGGTCTGGATCATTGTTGGCCACTTTAGAGTCCCCAGGGGCTTCTCTCAAACCATTTTCTAGTGCTTTTTGAAGTGTGTTTTGGGTCATTGTCCTGCTGGAAGACCATGACCTCTGAGGGAGACCAGCTTTCCAACTTGGCCCTACATTATGCTGAAAAAAATTTGTGGTAGTCTTCAGACTTCATAATGCCATGCACACGATCAAGCAGTCCAGTGCCAGAGGCAGCAAAGCAACCCCAAAACATCAGGGAACCTCCGCCATGTTTGATTGTAGGGACCGTGTTCTTTTCTTTGAATGCCTTATTTTTTTTCCTGCAAACTCTGTTTGATGCCTTTTCCCAAAAGCTTACTTTTTTTCCCCATCTGACCAGAAAACATTCTTCCAAAAAGTTTTAGGCTTTCTCAGATAAGTTTGGGCAAACTCAGCCTGGCTTTTTTATGTCTCGGGGGTAAGGAAGTGGGGTCTTCCTGGGAATCCTACCATACAGTCCCTTTTCATTCAGACGCCGACGGATAGTACGGGTTGACACCGTTGTACCCTCGGAATGCAGGGCAGCTTGAACTTGTTTGGATGTTAGTCGACGTTCTTTATCCACCACCCGCGCAATCTTGCGTTGAAATCTCTCATCAATTTTTCTTTTGCGTCCACATCTAGGTAGGTTAGCCACAGTGCCATGGGCTTTACATCTACGGAGGTTAGCTACAGTGCCATGGGCTTTAAACTTCTTGATTTACACTGCCCACGGTAGACACAGGAAAAATTCAGGTCTTTGGAGATGGACTTGTAGCTTGAGATTGCTCATGTTTTCCCCACAATGTGGATTCTCAAGTCCTCAGACAGTTATTGGTCTTCTTTTTTTTCCATGCTCAATGTGGTCCCCACAAGGACACAGGACAGAGGTCGAGTCAACTTTAATCCATGTCAATGGCTATAAGTGTGATTTAGTTATTGCCAACACCTGTTAGGTGCCACAGGTAAGTTACAGGTGTGTTAAATTTCACAAATTTTGAGAAGCATCACATGATTTTTTAAACAGTGCCAATACTTTTGTCCACCCCTTTTTTATGTTTGGTGTGGAATTATATCCAAATTTTGGGTTTATGACAATTCTTTTTGTGGTTTTCCATTGAAGAAAAATTAAAGGGGTTGTACGCTAAATGATAGGGTTTTAATTTAAAGATTTTAAAAAAACAAGCAGCTTTGCAAATATATGTTCATTAAAAATGGTTCCTACTGATTTTGAGCTAGCCTGTTAGTAATTACTACATCAAGCTTTCCTTCAAATCTCTATAGTAGCCGTCATGTGATCTGTGTGTCTTATGGACTCGTCAGTCTGAATGGGAGTCATCACCTTGAAGAGACTGTGTGGAGCGATGAGGGCCCTCCCGCACAGAATGCTTCTGAGTGAAGGAGGGGAGGGAGGACTTGGCGTCTGTGTCCATGCAGCCTGGATTACCCTGTGTGTGCCTTGTTCCTCTGCTCTCTACACAGTAGATGTGACAGCAGTGCCTGTCTGTTACTATAATCATGTTGTGTCTTTGGAACTGGACTATACTAATACTGTAACAGATCTAGGCATGTGAATACTTTATGCTCTCTGTATTATGTGGAGACATCATGAGTATAGTAACACTTCCCTTGTGTTGTGAGAGTGTTGTGTGGAGATTGTAAGCTAAGCAGGGGATATCAGGAACACATGTCATCCACTCTGCTTATTAGCATACAACAGCAGCTTCTACATTCCTCTTTTAATCACTCATAGATCAGCCTCTCCTGTAACAGGACCTAGGCAGCACAACAGGGTGAACTTGAGAGCAAAACCCTCCCCCCCCCCCCCACCTGTATAGGAAGTTATGTAGCTGCCTGTGTGCTGATGGGAGGGGAGGCTGAGAGGGAGCAGAACTAGACGACAAGGAAGCACGCCCCTCAGTTCAACTTACAGGGAAAACTGACAGGCTGAAAGCTCGTAATGAGACACAACATCCTTTAAAGAAGCTAATTTAATACCAACGAATTTGTGATTGCCAATTCATTTTCAGGAAGAGAACACTGAGTATTATCTGACAGATTTTCAGGGGTGCCAATACTTTTGCCCACCACTGTAGGCAGCTGCAGACAGAGGCAATGTTTGAGAGACTTTTATGTTTTTGTTTAAAACATTGGAAAACACAATTGCAGCCTAAGTTCAGACCTTTCTAATGACAGAACCTAGAACCTCTATCCCCTGATGAAGCCAGTTAGCTGGTGAAGCATGTTGGGGAGGTCAGGCATGACATTTTAATTTGTGATCCTACTCTTTCTACGGTGATACCCGTGCAGAGGGTCCTCACACGTAAACTTATATGTTTCATGCCATGTAGAATAGGGGATGATTGCTCAAGTAGATGTTTGGTTTTCTTTTTGGAGTTAGCAAATCAAATGCTATTATAGGGTTTCTGCCTTAAAAGGTGGTGTTCACAGACTTGATAATAGAAAAGGTATTATTCATTCACAACTAGATAAAATTAAAAAAAATGGGAAAAATAAATTTAGTAATTCATGGAAATTCTTGTGAAAATAAATAAAAAAAAAAAAAAATTGAAAAAAGGGGGGGGGTTATTTTTAAAATTAGGGGATATATTAATAAGATGAGGGGTGGGGGGGGTGGGGGGGTGCGTTGGGGCGGGGGGGGGGGGGTTGGGGGGGGGGGGGCGGAGGGGGCGGGTGTGGGTGGGGGTGTGGGGGGGGGGTGGGATATCCCCCCCCCCCCCCACCCAACCACCATTACTAAACCCCCCCCCCTTTCCTAAAAAATATTATATAATTTAAAAAATGAAAAAAAAAAAATAGAACTTGAAAATATAATAATTCTAAAAATTATTAACACAAATATTGATAAAATTGGTGAGGGGGATTAGGAAATCGGTTTTTAAATTGTGTGTATTGAGGATTAAGAGTCTGATTATTATATAGTTAAAAGTTAAGTTTTAGTGCTTTATAGATTGAAAACTGATAGAGTTTAAGTTTGCCTATGGTAAAATAGTAAATATAGCAATACTGCAGCTCAGACACATTCATGACAAGTGCTTGTGCAAAAAATGTATCGTAATGCAGAGGACTAAGTCACAGAAAATGGGATCAAACTTACTTCATATCACTAAAAAAGGGCATACTTACATTGGCTCACCTCCACTTGGTACTGCTCACATCACGTTGTACATTTCCGTAGAGTGCTTCAATGTGAATAATGACTGTGAGCTGCTCTTCACTACACTAGTGAGTTGGTGGCACGGTATCATTCCAACTTACCCTTATCCTTCACGACAGTGTACTTTACACTATAAACAATTAGGTGTTAAGTCCCTACTATTGCCCACACATATAAATGCTGCAGCATGTCATGTAGTCTTCCAACCATATAGTGGTAATATTTCAGTTACAAAGCAATACATGACATACTAAATCATATAGAATAATAGATAGTCCATCCCAGGACAGTGACTGTAATAGAAAATGCATCCACTTAATGGCATAGTTCTTGTCCTAAGACAGCAACTGCAACCTCTCTATATAAATTTTCATCTGCTTCACTGCTGAATGAAGGGCACAGTGGCGTGAGTTTGGACGATGTGGCTGTATTCTTCCCAACCCCCACCCCAATGCTTGGCACTGACCACAGATCAGGCTAAGGCTTACATATGTCAGATAATGAAGAAGAAAGAGAAGGAGGAGAAGAAAAAAGTAACAAAATGTAAGAAATGTGTAAATGTAACATGACATTTGAAATGTGCTAAACAATAATCATTATTATCATTTCTTTAATAAAATGAGTTAACCCATCCAGTTTTATAGTGTATTATAATGTCATCAAGGAGCACTGCTTCTCTAGGAGATTGACAGATTCTAAAAAATACTAATTACAATGACTGTTACCCAACCAGGGTGTAACATGCTAAGGAAATAATTTGTTGCTAATTTCTGTAGAAATTATCTTTATGTCTCAGTCCAAATTAACATCTTGTTCTTATTTTTAAATTTAAGGTACTGTAAAAATCCTGCCTTCTGCTCGTGACTCACTATTTTCGTGACAGTGAAGTCTGAAAACAGCTGGCAAACAATACATTCCAAAAAATAGCTAAGCAAACATAATGAAGAAAGAAAATATGGTATGATTCTCAGTGTCTCAATGGAAATGTTTTACTACAAACTACAAGGCTCCGTTACTGAATTTCTATAACTCTGTTGTTAAGAACTTTGTTGTTAACAAAGTGGCATCAGCCACAACTTGTAGTATAAAATCACTTGACTCAGATGACTCTCTGGACAGCAAGGCCAGGGGTGGAACTACTGCTGTGGCATAGCGTTTGTTAACAGAGGGCATGGTGCATCCTGCCTCAGAACGTCCGGGCCCGCTGTCCTGGGCGTTCAGAGGCAGTGACTGCGCAGCCATAGCGCCGAAGCTGTGCTAATTCGCCTGATAAGCCTGAGGCTTTAGGCCTTAAAGGGGTTTTGCCAGGGGGAGCCTTATATTGCTAAGAGCAAAAGTAAAACAAGCCACCCGGGGCTGAAAGAGAGAGAGAGGGACACAGCCAGAGCACAGAGCTGCATAAGGGGGATCGTGTGGACATGTTCACTGAAATTAATCAAACTGCAACTTGTGGATTTGTATACAAAAGACAACAGCTTTCTCCACAGCAGCTTGAAAGCTCCTTATGTTCTCTGTCATCAGATAAAGCAAAATCACAAATACAAAAAAATAGTTTATTCTGTATACAAAAAAAAACATATTGCTACCGGTGCCTTGAAAAAATTCTGCAGCTCGTCTCATCAGATTAAGAAGCTTTCTCTGCGCAAGCCCCGGGCCCGCAGCTTTGTCGGCCGTATCTAATACAAACTTTTTAAGTAACCAAGGGCATGTAAGGAAGGCTTTTTAGCTCTCTTTAGGGTGCAATTTTTGTAATTTTTGTATTTAGAAAAGTGATTA
This sequence comes from Phyllomedusa bahiana, assembly GCA_025379985.1. Taxonomy (NCBI): domain Eukaryota; kingdom Metazoa; phylum Chordata; class Amphibia; order Anura; family Hylidae; genus Phyllomedusa; species Phyllomedusa bahiana. The sequence goes on along the minus strand of JAODAL010001308.1, from coordinate 116,116 downwards.
AAAACCCATTTTGGAGGATCCCACGTCAACATTACATCGTGGCAAAACCCCTTTAAGCCTACCAGGCATTGGCCCCGAGTGCTAACATGGGCATTGCGATGACATCATTTCATTGTACTGCCCATGCTGGGCTCAGAAGCTGGCCTACTGCTCAGTGTGTCGGGGGATTGTGGAGACAGGGGATTTCATTATTTTGTTCTTTCTTTTTTTTTTTTTACTAATGGAGCCTACCTACAGACCCCGATAACCTTAGTACAGCCTACCTATGTGGGTGCCCCCTATAGCTTACCTACAGCCTACATATGTGGGGGCCCCCTATAACCTACTTACAGCCTACCTATATGGGAGCCCCCTATAGCCTACCTACAGCCTACCTATGTGAAGGCCCCTACAGCTTATGTACAGTCTAGTTATGTAGGGGACCCTTATAGCCTATCTTTCTACCTATCTACCTACCTATGTGGGCCCCATTTATAGCCAATTTACCTACCTACCTATGTGGGCCCCACCTATAGCCAATTGACCTACCTTCCTATGTAGGGCCCAACAACCGTTACCCCATTTCCTTTTGTGGGGTCCCCCCTAACCCTACCTACTTAGCAACTATTGCCAGTAAACTATCGGGGCCCCCTTATGCCTACCTGTCTACCTGGGGCCTAGAAACAGCCTACTTAGCTATCTGGGAATATCTCATCTACCTTCTTCCTTTTTTTTTTTTTTTTTTTTTTTTTTGCCTACCTAACTGGGGTTAACTTTCCCCCTACCTTTTGGGGCCCAATTTTACCTACCATGTAAGCCCCACCTAAACTGGAAAAAATATCTACCTGGGGCCTAATATGCCTACATACCCACCTAGGATCTTTCCTGGGGTCTAATTTTCTGCCCGCCCACCTACCTTGAGCCTTTCCAATAACCCACTTAGGGATACCCAACCCATGAAGGGGGTCTACCCACCCGGTAAATGAAATTTTAGTGGTGCGGCCCAAAATATAGCAAAAATTTTAGAGGGGTTTTCTTTTTTCCCCCCCTCCCCTCCTAGGAGACTGTGCCTCTAAGCTATGACCTGTATCCATTCTTCCACACCTGGAACGTTTGTAAAGAGGTGGGGGATATTGAGAGAGGTGCTGGAAAAGTGAGGATTCTAAGATATTTGTGTCCAAATCTTCAGGGTGGCCGGGAGAAGGCATCAGGGGTGGTCGGACGGGGATGGAAAAGAAAAGGCAAGGGGAAAGGACTCTTTAGAGAAACTAAACTCTTCCCTTATTTGTTTTGCAGGTTTTCTTTTGTAAACTGGTATTCCCACTATAAATCACGAAAATGGTGGAAATTATACAGTCTGTAGAGTCTGTTTCCCACTAAAATTTTAAACCACTTTATGGTCACTGATGATGGAAATTTAAACAGTCTTGTAGAGTCTGTGTACACTTAATATTGCCACTTTTTGGGTTTCACTATGTGTTGGAAAATTTGGTCGTTGAAAAACTGATCATTTTTCAGAAATAGTGTGGGGGGTATTTTTCAGTCACTTTTTTGGGGGGGGTAATTTGTGGTCGGGTTCTGGGGTATAATCGGGGTTATTTGTGGGTTTTAAAATTGGTAATGTTGGTTTTGGGGATAGTGGGATTTTTTTTGGGTACCCGGTATGATGGTGATATTTTTGGGGAAAGGTATTTGCTTGTTGGTTTATCTTGTGATGCATAAATATTTTTAAAGGGGGCCCCCGAAAATGTTCCCCGGTTTGGGGTCACCCAAAAAAGTTTGCTATTGGCCCCGGGTTTTCTTAGTTATGTCCGGGAACAAGGCAAAAAAGCCTTTTGGACCCCTTCAGACTCCCAAATTTACTGGATAAAAAAGGATCCCTTGAAGCACTTTTCAGTGTACTAAACCCCTGAAAAAATTTAATCTCTGAACAGAAAAAAACGGGGGTTTAAAAACTATTTTTTTTGTGAGACACTGGAAAAAATAAATATATTTTATTTTTAAAACTTTGAAATGGTGGTTTTGTAGTAACGCAAACAAAAAATTTTTACTAGCACCCTTTAAGGGGTTTTTTCCCTTTTATTATTAATTACCCTTAAAAACATTTAGGAAAAGGAAAATTAAAGACATTCCCAAAAATACTTGCTTTTTCTGTTTTTGCTTCTTTTAAAATTTTGGGGAAAGATCTTATTTCCTTCTTTTGAAACAAAAGTTTCCCCTTCTTTAAACGGCCACTTATCTAAGCTCTTACGGGCTGCAGCAGTTTTGGGGATGGTGAGGCACCCCCCCCCTGTTTCCTTCTGCAAGAAGGAGCTTTTTTAATTTTAAACTTATTGTCAAGTTTTAAAAAACCCTTTAGAGTTTTTTTGCCTTTGCTCTGCTATTTTTTAAACCCCCAAACCTTAATTTTCCCCTAATAGGCCCCAAATTAGGCCGGGGAAAGTGATCTGCCAACCCACTGCTGTAGTTTTAAAAACCCACCCATACCCTAACCAGAAAGTATGAGCCTGAAGCTGGCTGTGGCTCTGTGAAACATGCATGGATAGACAACCCCTTTAAGAACATACCATTCATTTCAATAACAAGGGTTAAAACCTCTCCCCATTGCTTTGCTCCCTCTTTGGGGAGGGGTGGGAAAGGGAAAGAACCCACTTAGCCCACATCCGGGGCTAAAAAAGTTTGCGGTGCCCTTTTTAAAACAGGCAAGGGTTTTCTGACTTTTCCCTGAGCATCAGTTGCCTTTCCCAGGACATTTGGGGCCCCCTTAATCCCCTTTGTGTTTTGCTCTCTAAAAAAAAAAAAAAAAAAAAAAAAACCGTCTTTTGCCTAGCCCTTTTGAGGCAATCAGTTTTTTTCATTTTCTCTAGCTTAGACTCTTGACTCTGCCTTTACATTGCTCTCTGGGTTTGTTGTACCTCAGTGACCTATTGGTTTTGACCCACAGATTCCACCCGGATACCTTTTCTGTCCCTTATTCCCGGGGACTTTTCTTCCCCTACTTTTGGACTATTTTGAGGCCCCTTTGGAAAAAAAATTCTTTAATGGGGTAAAGGGTAAAAACGGGAAAAATCCTTAAGACCCAGGGGTCGGGGGGGGGGGGTCTGGGGCCACAGGGGAGTTGATCGGGGGGCCCCCACCTTCTTTTAAGGGAAAAAAAAATTCCCGGGCCCTTTCGGACATAATGGGCCCATTTTCCCACTTAATACTGTGTCCCAAAACCCAAAACCTGTTTTGGTTTTATTTCAAGTATCACACATTTGTCGAAAAAAAATTATCATAGAAAAAAAGGGCTAATTTATTTCCACCCTTTCCCCCCCTTCCCCGCATACAATACCCCCCTTCCACCCGCATCCCAATTTCCCCTCCCCCCCGGCTTTACAATTTCCCCCCCCCCCGCTTTACAATTTTCCCCCTCCCCCCATCCCAATTTTCCCCCCCCAATTTTTCCCAATTTATCCCCCCCACCCGCATTTTTTAATCCCCCTCCCCCACTTTACAATATCCCCCCCCAAACCCACATACAATATCCCCCTTCACCCCTTTCCCAAATCCCCCCCTTTTCCCCTTTTGGACACGCACCTCCCCAAACCTTTTTAAAAAAAACCCCAAAGCAAAAAAGGGGAAAGTGAAACCCCCTATCACGGGGCAGTGTTTCCCTCACTCTTACAATCAGGAACCCACGGTACATCCCCAAACCTATACTAAGCCAAACAAAACCTACAACCCCCCCATTTAGAACCCCCTTTCGAGGTCAAAAACCCCAAGCTCAGGTATTAACCTCCAACACCCCAAATATAAGACCCATAGAGGTCGGGCACAGTCAGGTAAAACCCTAAAACCACCCATATAGGGGACCACTTTGAGGTCGGGACACCGGGTCAGGTAAAACCCTTTTAAAAAAACCCCCGCCATTTTTGGGGACCACATAGGGGTTTGGGGGACCCCCCAGCTCAGGTATAACCCCCAAAAACGCCATATAGAAAAACCACATAGAGGTCGGGACCCCAGTAGGTAAAAATAAAAAACACCCCCCTTTATGAAGCCCAAATTTGAGGTCAGCACCCGGGTCAGGTCAATCCATTACAATATAAAAAAAAATTTCCCTGAAAATGGGGGACTCCCCGGAGGTCTTAAATGAGGGGTCGTTCTTTTTCTCTTGGGGTGTTTTTTTCCCTTCTCTTCTGATCCGTTCCAAACCGCCAGGGATGATTTTGTACCGGCCACAACTCACCCCTGCAGAAATTAACCCAAAAAATCTTAGGGAAACCTCCCAAATTTTTCCCGATCCCCTTTTAACCCCCTTCCCACCTCTGTACAAACTTCCCCGGGGTTTGGGGGGTACAAGCCTAGTATCCTTTGGGGTTTGGGGGGTGGGGGGAGGCCCCAGGTAACTAATAGGGTTCTTTAAATGGTTTCCCCGCTGGGGTAAGTTTGGGAGGCCAAACCCCCGGTTGGTTGGTGGGGGTTTCTAGCCAAAGGGGTGGGGGAGGTAAAAAGCCCCCAGGTTGATAAGCAGTTACAGTTAGGAAAGAGATAGGTACAGTTAGGTTTTTTGGGGCCCCCGTTTGGTAGGCTGTAGGTAGGGGTCGGTGGGGTTTTTTCCCCAAAGTGGGGAGGCTGTAGGTAGGTGGTTTCTACCAGTTAGGTAAGCTGTTTTTTTGTTTAGGGGCCCTTTATATAGGCTGCAAGCGTTAGGGACCCCCTTTAGGGTTTGTATTAAAGGGAAGGGTTTGGGGGCCCCCTTTGGGGTACTATACAGTTTTGGGGGCTCTTTGGTAGTATCAGGTTTTGTTAGGGGCCTCCTTTAGGTTTCTATACAGTTAGGGGGCTCCTTTAGGTAGTATACAGGAGTTAGGGGCCTCCTTTTAGGTTTGTGTGCAGGAAAATCAGGGGGCCCCCCCTTTTGTTACTGTTTTAGGTTTGTCGAGCCCCCTTTGTATTTTTGGTAGCCCGGGGGCCCCCCTTTTGTGTTTTGGGCCCCCCCTGTAGGTAGTCAGGGCTCCCTTTTTAGTCAGGCCCCCCTTTTATTGGCCCGGGGCCCCCCCTTTTTAGGGAACAAGGACCCCCCTTTTTTGTCAGGGCCCCCCGGGGGTTTGCCCGGGCCCCCGGGAGGTTGGGCGGGGGCCCTTTTAGTCAGGGCCCCCCTTTGTAAAAGGGGGCCCCCCCCCCTGTAGGTAGCCCGGGCCCCCCATGTTTGTTAGCCCGGGGCCCCCCTTTTAGTCAGGGTCCCCATTGGGAGCCAAGGGCCCCCCCTTGTTTGCAGGCCCCCCCCCCTTTTTAGCCGGGTCCCCCTTTTTTTAGCCCCGGGTTTTCCCCCCAGTAGCCAGGGGCCCCCCCGTAGCCAGGGGGCCCCCCCTTTGTAGGCCCGGGCCCCCCTTTTTTATCCATGACCCCTTTTTTTAGCCAGGGCCCCCCCTAGTATCGGGCCCCCCTTAGTAGTCAGGGCCCCCCTTTTTAGCCCGGGGGCTTCCCCCCAGTAGCCCCGGCCCCCCCCAGTAGCCAGGACGCCCCCTTGTAAATCAGGGGGCCCCCCTTTTGGGAGGGCCGGGGGCCCCCCTTTGTAGAAGAGGGCCCCCCCGGGAGGGACCCGGGCCCCCCATTTTAGTCGGGGCCCCCCTTTTGGTAGCCAGGGCCCCCTTTTGTAGCCAGGGCCCCCCCAGTAGCCAGGATCCCCTTTTGGGGCAGGGCCCCCCCCCCTGTAGTCAGGGCCCCCCCTAGTGTCAGGGGCCCCCCCTTGTAGTCAGGGCCCCCTTAGTAGTCAGGGCCCCCCTTGTAGTCAGGGCCCCCCTTTTGTAGCCAGGGGCCCCCCCCTAGTAGTCGGGCCCCCTTTTGTAGCCCGGGCCCCCCCGTAGGTAGCCCGGGGCCCCTTTTTAGCCAGGGCAACCCCGTAGGTAGCCGAACCCCCCTTGTAGTTTAGGGCCCCCTTGGGAGTTTGCCCGGGCCCCCCCGTAGATAAACCAGGGCCCCCCTGTCGGTAGTCAGGGCCCCCCCATTTGGGAGCCAGGGCCCCCTTTTTAGAGAGGGCCCCCCCCCCTTTTTAGTTTGCCCGGGCCCCCCCTGTTGGGGTTTGGGCCGGGCCCCCTTGTAGCCGGGGGCCCCCCATAGGTTTGCCAGGGCCCCCTATAGGTGCCCGGGGCCCCCCCCTTTTTGTTAGGCCCGGGCCCCCCTTTTAAACCAGGGCCCCCCTTTTACCCCGGGCCCCCCCCTTTAGGTGCCAAAGGGGGCCCCCCTTTTTAGCCAGGGCCCCCCCCCCAGTTGTTTAGGGCCCCCTAGTAGGGCAGGGCCCCCCCTTTTAGCCCGGCCCCCCAGTAGTTTTGGGCCCCTTTTGTAAACCAGGGCCCCCCTAGTAGCCGGACCCCTTTTTGTTAAAAAGGACCCCTTTTTGTAGCCCGGCCCCCTTGTAGCCAGGCCCCCCTTGTAGCCAGGCCCCCTTGTAGCCAGGGGCCCCCCCTTTTTTAGCCAGGGGCCCCCCTCCGTAGTCAGGGACCCCCTCTAGTAGTCAGGGGCCCCCTCAGTAGTCAGGGAAACCCCCTTTTAGCCCGGCCCCCTTTTAGTTGCAGGGCCCCCCCCTGTAGTCAGGGCCCCCCTTTTTGGGAAACAGGGCCCCCCTTTTTTCCCGGCCCCCCCCTGTAGTCAGGGCCCCCCCTAGTAGTCAAAGGGCCCCCCCCTTTTTTTAGCCCCGGGCCCCCCCTTTTTAGCCAGGGCCCCCTGTGGGGAGTTTAAAAAAAAAACAACAAAAAGCCACTTACCTGGCTCGGGTCCTGCTCCGGGGCCCCTCCCAGCTGCCGCCAGCGCTTTTACTGCCCCCCTGAAGGCGGCGCCCCGGGGAAGTGACGTCACCCGCCGCCCACGTCAGCAGTAGGGGCCCGGGCCCGGCGGGTGGGAAAGGGCCCAAAAGCAATTTTAGCCTGCCGGGGAGAAACAGCGGAGGGGCAGCGTAGTGGCCGCTGTGGGTCCTCCCGCCCCCGCGGGAGCCCCCGGGGGCCAGGGGGGCTTAGTCCCGGGGGACCGGGCCCCCGGGCTTGGGGGCTCGGACGCCCGGTCCCGGGGTCCAAAGGGCCCGGGTGCGGGGCCCGGGGCCCCGGGGAGCGACGGCACTGCCCCGGGGCCCAAAACGGCCCCGGGGGGGCCCCCCCGGGGGAAATTTCCGCGGGGCCCCCCCGGGGGGCCCGTCCCAGCCCGCTTTTAAAATAGACAAACCCAAATTTAGGGTTTTTTAAACCGACCAGTTGCAATTAAAAATTTCCAAATGTTCAAAGAATGCGGGCCCCAAAAACCTTTTTACCCATTTCACTACACCGGGTGAATGCTAGCATTGGGGCAAACCTTTTTTTTTCTTTCCTAGTTGACAGGGTGGTGATTTTTTAAAAAAAAAAAATCCTGCTTTTGGGGAAAAATTTTGTCGGTCCGATTTTCCGAAGAGGGGAAATTTTTTTAAACTCTCAGGGGGGCCAGTTAAAAGCTGTGGTGCCCGCAGGAGTTTAAGTAAGTTAAGTAATTTATGGTAGAGGAGCACGGAGTATATATATAAAAAAGAGTGGAACCAGAAATACAAAAATAAATGATAAATCATAAACTAGAAAGCACACAATAAGACCCCTTATTTCTGTTATTTACATCACAAGTATTGTGATGCTATATGTGTGATGCTATAGAAGCATTGCACAGTCTCAATAATCTAGCCTCATAGCTTTAAAAGGTTATTTTATGGTTTAAACTTCTCCTGATAATCTACAGTAAATCATTATAATTTTTTTTTTACTTTTGTGCTGTATTTGACTTCATCTGTAAGTGTTTCTGTATTCCCCCTGAATAGATGTGCTAAGCCCCACGTTTTCAATCGCATTATATGAACAAATAACAGAGAGGGCAGCCAGCCAATAAACCTTGTATAACTTTTATAAAATGTGCCAGAATCTTTAAAAACTCCCATCACTCCTCCCCTCTGTTCACCAGTACAAGCACTAGCAAAGCTATAGAAATATGAGAAGTGGCTCACTCGTCTCCTTTGCTTAAAAGACAGACGTGCTGCTACTCTTTCATTTACAATAATAGTTTCTATTCTCAGCTTTTTCCTTTTTCTCATACTTTCAAGATTTATGTCACTTTTTAATTGAAACCTTAATACTTCCTTTTTTATTATTTGGAAGATGGACTCCTCAAAAGTCAGTATACTTTTACTACATCTTGCTGTCTTCTTTATACATTGTATTTTGCAAGGCACCTGCCAACACCAGAGAGTAGCTGGTGGTCCAAACCCTTTATGGAGGCAGAGAGTTCAATGGCAGAACAATGGGAGAGTATACAGCCTATTGAGCCAGGGTGCTGAGTATCAGCCGTCTCGGAGAAGAACTTCTACATCTGGTTCACCTAACAATCCCTTGTTACTTCTAAGCAGCAGAAATAATACATCTCAAGGGGCTTCAGGGAGACCACAAGCTTCCAGACCTGAAAATCCTGAAGTTCGACAAACCACAAGCACAAATCAGGCAAGTGGGACTTCAGGTCGTCTCTGGTTCCAAGCTGGCAGAACAAGAAGTCAAGAAGATGCTTCTCCTAGACAAAGAAACAGACAAGAGAGTGTTACTGATAGAAGACACACTGCTGCACAGCCTTCAAGTCCACAGCAATCACAAAGAGTGAATGCAACTGCAAGCAATAGATCCAGACTGGACATGATGCAAGGAGATGATCCATACAACCCTTACAAGTACAATGAAGACAATCCCTATTATAACTACTATGACACCTATGAGAGGCCAAGGTCACGTGACCAACGACCTGGCTACGGTACCCGGGATCATCAGTATGGTAAGATATAGCAATAATAATATTATTGTAGTCGTATTTATCACATCTATGCATATATAAAACAAAAAAGGAACCCATACTATATGCATAAGAATGTTACCAGAGCTCAATTTACTACAAGAAATATTACCAGTTTTAATGATAACATTTTTACTAATTTGAGACCCAACAGAGCCTCAAGGGGGCTCCAGCATGCTAGGTTTGTCTCTAGATGCAGACAATCAGTGATATTCAATGTGTCTGACTTATTAGACCATATACAATTCTTATGTACTACATAACACCACATAGTACATCAAATGTGGTATGGGTATCATGGGCTGATTTAATAGCTACAAGACAGATATTGTGCCAGTAATAAATCTACGGTATATATTAACCATTAAATCTATTTGGAAATGATCAAGTCTGTGTATGGATATTTGTAGTTCTTTACATTAAACTGACAAAATTGATCAACATAACAAATTCAGTGTATCCACTATGGTAAAAATTTGGTCAAGTGTATTGCATGACAAAGGTGTTTTTTGTTTTTTCTTTAATTAAGATAACAATAAACACCTAAAACATTCACCTTTCAGCTATTTATGTTGATATCAATAATATGGATGTCCAGAAAGACAGAGCAGATAAAGGATGTATACAGGAGGGACGTGACGGCAATAAGCAGTAGTGAAGGGAGGCAATGGGGAAAACGTAAAGTCACCCTATAGAGGGCAATAGAATACATCATCTTCTCTGCTTTCAGTGAGGATTCTTGCATTCACTTTCTTGTAATTGTGAACATATAATTCTGTATTTTTTATATGTTTTGTCAATTTGACTGTTCACCTGTAGAGCAGCCAAACAGCAGTTCCAGTATTGTTTGAGGATTTAAGATGGTAGTCAGACAGTCCCTGCCCTTCCTTCTGCATTGCTAGCACTCATGAAGACACACCAGACAATAAAAGGTGGAGCAATATAGGGGAGATACATTTAAAGATGTCCAGTTTAATATACTTTGGTAGGATGGATAAGACAGAGGTTTTTTCTTCTTTGTCCCTTTCACCTATCCTCTGTTCCATTCTGTCTAGCCTGGAAGGATGAGATGATCAGTGAAATTGGCAGTGTAACTAGAATTGTAATAATTTTTCAGTTAGAATATCATAGCTATACCTGAAGTATATGAACTAAGCTTGAAAATGTATGAAAGTGGATTTTGGTTCCAATGTAAAACAGTAATGCTGATAGAAAACTTTCAATAGTTTTGTTAAAGTGCTACACTGGTATTCCTAGCACAATAAACATCTCAAGATATATAGCCATTAAAATTCCATCCATCAACTTATTTTCCATTGCTGTGCTGAAATTAATTTCAGGTGCCCCTGGCCTTGACAGGTCAGAGAGCAAACAGTGTCAGGTAGCAGTGACTGAGAAGAAACAGATGGTTTCACTGTATTCCTATGTACTGTACTATTTTTTGAGACACTGGCAGAACATCTGCAGGAGCTCATGACCTAACCACCTAAATAGCAGAGTATAGAAATAAATAGGATGGCTATGGACATGGTAGCCTAAAACGTGTCCTATTTGGCATTATTCTGAAATGAAATAACTTTCTGAGTAGAGTCAAACTTGCACCATCAGGTAATGCACTTCCTGGGTAAGTAGTTCATCTGGGCTGCTTGGCTGTCACCAATGCACAAGCTGCTAGCTTGCTCATAGAAAATCTGAGGTGTAAAACAACTATATAGTACAATATGGGGGACATGTATGAACGGAACTGTACCAGAAGTCTAGCACCCCGTTCGCTATATTTTTAAATGGGCGCACTCCAGTATTAGGCGCATTACAAAGCGCCCGTGGCACTTTGTAATGTGCCTGATTTTGAGGGTGTACTGGAGAAATGTCGCACTACAACCGTACGAAGCTACACATTTATAGCTTTGGTATGGCAAATCCAGGAGCATTACTGCTGGAAGAAGTAGAGCACTTTAAAAGTTGTTTACCTGAGCATGAATTGTCGTGTTTGTGCTAGAATGCGCCTGATTTATGACCCGCAGTAGACTGGGTTAATAGATTCAGGTGCATTCTATACGAATTTTGTGCGCAAAAAACATGGCGCCTGGGTGCCAAAAATCATATATGTCATCATTTATGTTTTACCTTCCCTATAAAAATTAAATGCAAGAAAAGATTTACTTAAAACATAAAGCCAATGAAGAAAGAGGAGCCAAATGTATTAGTAGGTTACACCTTTAAATAAATTTGTCGCATATGTGGCTGTGAGTGCCCCCGAAACTATAGCCCATACTAGATATAAGTTGTAGTCTATAGTTATGCCAACTTATATCAGTTTTATGATATTTTGGTAAATTGATTAGTGAAATCCCAACCCTTTTCCTGAGAAAATGAAATCAGAACCACAAATAATCGAGCAGATTTGTAAGAATCTCCCAAGAAGAAGTAGTTTGTTTAGATGGGTTTTTCAACTTCAGGCACAGCACTCTCCCCATACAGGTCAATGAAGAGGTTGCTGGGCAGGACTTAGGCTCTAACCATCTCAACTGAACTCTATGAGAATTACAAAAAATAGCTAGCATTGCTTGCTCTACTGTTTTTTAACCCCATCCCACTGACAAAGCTTTTTGGGGAATCGAAAAAAAGGGGCAAGTGATCTAATAAAATATTTTTGAGGAAGTTTGTAATGTTAATTTAGCGTTTGTGTGGAATGAAATTTAGAAAAAACATTCTTACTACAGCAATTCCTGGTATACTCACAGGACTTTTTTAAGCCTGAGTATAGAAAGAAAAAAGAGAAAACATGTTTTAAATTTTTCGGGCTTCAATTTTTCCCACCCATCAGGTTGAATGTAAGGCTCCCACACTTTATAGACTCTTCTTGGCTTATCATATGTAAATTTTTGACTTCAACTATTTTATCTATGTCAGTTATGCGATTTTGTCATAAAAACTGCTATTTTGTTTTGTCACTAAAAAGAAAAAATTTTTTTTTTATTATTTTTTGTTAAAATTTTTAAAAAACCCCTTTGATTTCAACACTTCCTGGAATCCTTCGGGGATATGCTTTTTAGATTCAAGCATGCTCAACCGAAATCTGATCCCGGTCTCTTTAACTTTTCCCAATGTTGATGCTAAAAGGTGACTCCTTGGGTACCTCAACTAAACACTTCAATTCTACCCAAAAGTGTTCATATGAGGTCTGGAAACTGTGAGGGCCAATCCAGCAATTTAAAGTCTTTGTATTAAAAACCATTTTTTTTGGCATTTGACATATGCTTGGGCTGTTGTTCTGCTGGAACACTTGTGCCCTTTTGATACCCATAGTACTCAGTGTACAAAGGAATCTTTTGAGGTTTCTCACATATAGGTCAGCATGAGCCCAACCATGATCTGGTCAAGTTTCAATATCATTGGCGTGAAAAACACCATAAATAAGACTTCCTCCTTTAAAACTTTGAATTTCCTTCAATTTCTCGATCCGTTAGCTCCTGTTTCCCTTGATTCTTCCAGACTCATTTCCCTCCATCAGAGCCCAGTCTATTGACTTTGTCTCATCACTCCAAATCACCAGTTTCCAATCTTTACTGTACCTTCTCGTATATTTTTGCAAGTTGAGATTCTTCATTTTTTTGGGGGCCCCCAAAATTTCTAGATTTGCGTAATGGCATTACCGGGCTTGCTGGACATCTGTGATCTCACTGTTGTGAAGCATACGCTCCCTGCCGTGTTTTCGGGCCAGAATGATAGACTTTGGGGTAAGCCAATTTTTGTTCCAATATTTTGCCGGGACATCTACCTTTTGCTTTTGAATGGAGGACAGACTTTATTTCATTTCTTCAAACAGTCTTTGAACTTCATATGCGTTTGGAAAATTTTCTTGCCAACAGCCCCATTATCAAGGTGGATGAGCGGTTTTTTTTTCTTGGGAAATTTATTCATGGTGTGTCAATTTGAACCATTGACCCCTTTTGCTTAGAATCAAAAATTATAACACCCTGAGCTATTAGGGAATGTGAGAACAGATTGTAATTTGTAGTATACAAAAAATATATATATTGTTCCACAATGCAGTTACATGACAAGAATCTGCATAAATAAGCACATCCTACATAGTTGAAACTCTAATTTATGTATGAGAAAGCCAAGATGATTGTCTATAAAATGATATAAGTCTCAAATTCAAAGCTGTAGTGGATGGTGAGATATGGAGCCTGAAAATAAAAATAAAAAGTTTTGAACATTGTTACCCTTTTGCTTGTCAGTGTAAAAGCAGTGTGTCACCTAAAAGTGCACAAGGGTGCGATCTATTGTAAGTCTTCTCCAAAAAGACATGGGTCCCCACAAACTTTCTTCAACCCTCTGCAGAAGAAGCCCTGTTAGCAATTAATGGCCAGCCTTCACCAAAGCTACGGAAAACCTGTCTTGCTCATGGCTGCCACCCAAGCCACCACTCCAGTGTCCACCAAAAAGCAATAAATTGAGGTTGATGTCCCCAGATGAGGAGCCAGGATTGCAGTGAGGTGAGCAGCCTAAAAGGCCCCAAAAACACAAAACACCCCCACCCCCCAAACCCCACACAAAACACACCCCCACAAAAAAACACACCACCCACACCACACCCCAAACCCCACCTCCTAGATTCAACAATAGAGAACTACACTCTGATAAGCTCCAAGCAACAAACCCAAGTAGGGCACGGGGAACATAAAAAATTGGGTAATAAGGTCATGGAAAATTTCAGTCACCATGTGTATTTTGTGGAAAAATATACAAATGGCCATAAATTTAAAGAGGGGCGGGGCCCAAAGGTAAGTGGAACGTCCCACCAAAAATGAACGGTGGGGAACCAGACAGCTGTCTAACACAGCTCAACAAACCCTACCGCGTATGGGGCTCTGAAACAGAGGTATGGTCACTGCACCTGTGGTAATGAAGTTACAAAAAAGGCTTAAATTTCATGGCAGCATTGGAGTTGGACCTCAGCGGAATTTCAAAGGGTTGCCTTCTCCGATGAGTCATATTTTCTGCCTCATTTAACTGGTGGATGTTGGTGTGTCATGCAGGAAATACCAGAGAACAAACACCCTGCAACTATTGCTGAAAGAAAAAACAAGTGGTTTGGGGAAAATTATATCTAGGAATGTTTTGTGGCTTTTCAGGGGCCCCCTCTCCATGTGAAAGGCACTCTCAAATGATTTTTTTTATTAATCATCCCCCGATCATGTCACCCATACATCCCGATTATCTTTTTGGGGGAAAGGATCTTCCCCAAAGGGCAATACGACATGTCACAAATAGAAGTGTCCCCAAAATTTTTTGGGAAGAGTATGATAGGATTCAAAATCTAACTTGACACCTTATTCATCAGACTTGAACCACCTTGAACATCTGTGTGACTATCTTAATTATCCCCTTTTCATGGCCTTCCCCCCCCCAAAACTTTAGCGCTTGGGGTGCATTTCGGGTGATAGTCCAGTATGTGAAACCTTCAGAACCTAAAACGTCACTGGGGGTCATCTAGCTGCTGTCCATGCTGTACACAGCAATTACTCTGGATATTAGCTGGTCGTCATAATAATGTGACCTGACTGTGCACAAATTCCTCATATTGGGTGCCCCAAGGGAGTCACTCACAATTGTTATAAAGAAAATTGTGTGCAAAGTGTCATATACTTAACTCCCACCTGAGTAAGCTAAGACACCCATCCCAGGGGTACTTGTGCATCTTGGCTTCAATTGAAAGGCCTCGATCACCTACAGGTGACCATTAAACCAACTAGCTTGTAACCTCCAGATTCTGTACTTGATCTTAGCCAAAATGGCAAGAAGCAAGGTTCATTGGATATGCATATATTAACGACTGAAAGGTAGAGGTCTTCACTCTGAGACCTTCCCTTTTTCCCTTTGATTATGGTTTAGCTACAGAAGCCAGCTGTGGCTCTTATTTAACTCTTGTAGAGAACTGCATATGAATCAGGACAATGCTCCCCTCTCTTTTTTCTTTGCAAATTAGTTTTATCCCCTTTTGAGAGAGGGTTGTCACTGGGGTAAACCATTAGGATAGCTAAAAAATTAAATTTTTTGTTGACCTTTAAAGAGTTTAAAACTGCACAAGGCATTTCATACCCCAATAAGCGCTGCCCCTTTATGAAGAAGGGCAGTTAACGCTCAACAGCCATCTACAGATGGGGCTTGGCTAAGCTTCTCACTGTGAATTTTGGTTTAAATAAGTAACCCAGGCAGTTAAAAATAAAAATTGTGTCTGTGACTTGGCTAAGCTTCTGCAAGTTTTGTTAAAGGCTCAGACATTGACTTTCAGGTAAATTACCTCCAACAGGTGGCCCTAGCAAAACAGTTTTCCCACTCCACTATAAAGCTCCATTTCCACAATAAGGCCTTGTCCCCACGGCACTGTTTTTCAGCCGGTTTTTCAGCTGGCGGTCCGAAAAACATAGAACATGTTCATTCTTCCGACCAGTTTTCGGATGGAATATGAACATGTCTATATGAAGGGGGAGGGCTTTTCTCCGCTAACCGCAGAGAAAAGCCATCCCCCGGTGATTTTGTGCACGGCCTGAAAACAGTACAAATACTGAAACGGTATTTTTCCTGTGCCGTGTAAACGGCCCCTAAAGCTCTGTTCTTTTAGCAGGCTTCTTGAGCTAAATTTGGTCATGGGAAATGCCATAAATATCTGAAATAAATTGACAGCCTTAACACCCCTTCAACGTATGCTTTAAAAGGACTGCATGTATATAGGAGTAAATGGAGTTATATTGTCCCTCATATTAGTATACAACGTATGCATAGAAAAAATAAGTATTGTGCTGTTTTAGTATATAGAGGGCCAATCTACATAAAACAGAAAAAAAGGATGCGTGTTATTCTCCAGAAGTCAGTGGGTAATCTTGGAGATCTCGAAATCTTGAACACAAAGCAGATGTCTGATTAGATTTGCCCTTTATTACTTTGTTATTCAATATATCTCAGGAAAAGGGGAAAAATAAAGCAAGCAATTTATAATGAAGAGAATATGTGAGCCCTAAAGTAGTTCAAAGCTGTACAAGAATTTGTCATATGAATCTTCTTGGGATTGGATTCAGACTGACATGGCTAATGGCTCTACACATACATATTCTTAGTAGTGCCCAGATCTGGAATGGTTTGGGTGTTTTAGGTTCTAAACCAGGCACAACCCATCTAAAAGAAGGTACTGGTTACAGGCCTGGGACATTGGGTAGTCGAAGGTAGGCGAAGAAGGGGGTGCAAAGAGGAAAGGAGTGGGCTGAATTTTCCATTTGTGGGAGGGAGGGCATTATGTGCCTTATTTGCTTAGGACACCAGAACACCTTGTCCCAGTAATAGCTAGTTATGGAAAAAGCTGACTCTTTTTTTAGTCTCAATCTCTTAAAAGACACATTTTTCATCACAATATGCTTAATGAATGAGGGGAGCTTGTGCATAGAGTAAGATACACAGTCAAGGCACATTATTATGACCACCTACTATTTTTGACATTGACACCTTGGTGGATATATAAGGTGTGTAATAGGCTGTCTACACACATATCTATCATTGCTTTTATGGGTGAAAGCGGTGATTCTTCAGAATTGCAAAAAGGGATGATTAATGGCTTTCAGGCTTTCTAAAACTGTACAGTTTGTGAACTGTTTGCGTACTGCTGTGTTGAAAGTGTATTGTGTGTCAACAAGTGGTACCATTGTGACTAACCGACATTAAAAACTGTGGAGCCCGATGTCCAATTGATGTGAGAGATGAATGTCGGCTACGAAAGGTGGGCCACCAGATTATAGTGCAGCATCTCGCCTCGAAAATGAACCAGGGGGCTGCCAGACATGTGTCTAAAACTGCAGTTCAGCCAACCCTATTGCATATAGGGCTCAGAAGCAGACGGATGGTCACTGTACCACTGCTAACAAAGTTGCATCGATAGATATTCTAAATATGGTGGTTACCCTGTATATTATTAACCTTCTACTCATAATAATGTGACTTGACTGTGTATATATATATATACAGGTAGTTACTTATGTCACTCTTACCAATGCAGAAAACAAAGTAATTTCCATATAAGATAAATACTCTAGAGCCAATTTCTGAGAAACTTAAAGGGGTTTTCTCATCACTTGCTTTCGCAGACTTGAGCTGTTGATCTCTTTTACAGCTTCAAAACCAGGGGCGGGTCTCTCCTCCCAGTAGGCATGTCTTCCCTCACTGAAGACTGGTGACATCATCATTCTTTGTGTGAGCAGTGGAAGGGAGAGGATGTCACAGGTCTGCCGACCTCCTGCAATGGTCAGTTCTCACGACTGCAGAGCTGTCACCTTCAGGCTCCAGTCCTTGCAACCAGAACACCTACATTGCTGTAAGCAGTTCTACATACAGCCTGAACTGATGAAACAAATGTGAGAAATGCCCTCTGCTCCACCCTCTGTTATCAGGCAAAAGGTAGAGCAGACTGTATAAGGCTGTGTTATATGGGTGATGGGAGTAGTGTATATATGGGGGGAGAGAGTGAATCAAGCAGTTAGAGACTCAGTTATCCTTCACATAGGGCTGGGAGATGAGCATAGAAGAGTTCAGATAGGCTTTATTATACAGACACAACCATCACAACAAGCTGAGGCACGTAGTTTCACTTTCATTTTCCACAGCTTAGAGGGAAGTAAGCACAGAGTGCAGGAAGCCAATCCCAGCACAGGGGGCATGTCCCAACAGGCTGAATGAAATATCAGTCATCCAATCACAGAAAAGGGGGTTGGCCTGACCCCCTAGGCTGCAGTTTTAGGTATAGAACAAACAGATTAGCTTATATCTGCTATACTAAGTGATTCAGGTAATGCAAACCAATTGCAAAAGTGCTTATTTTTACTGTTCCCATGATTACAGATATGATCTTTGTAGCGAGAAAACACCTTTAAAGACATGGAATCCAATGGGATCATGACCATTTATTGTATGGAGCTCATACATTTCTAAGAGTAGAAAGTACTAAAGCACTGACAACTGTATTTAACAAGCATGTGATTCTAGACAGAACTTACCATTTTTTGGTGGCTGGGTCTATTTAATTTATATACAGTTTTACGAATGTTACAAAAGACATCTTTGTACTTTATATAATATGACCACATATATTTTTAAAAAATGGCGTCTATGTGATTTCTCATTTTTTCCCAGATTTAAAAAAAACTGTGAAAAAGATAACCATGTATTTTGAAAGTGTTTTTTATTAAATATTACTGAATTTGCCATTTTATTGGTTTTAATGTGACATATAACAATGGTTATTACTGGTATGTTCGGTTTGGGGTATATACCTGAGGTTACTGAAGTAATTAGAAGGGAAATGTATTTAAATATTCTGATAAAAAAAAAAAATTCATTATTTTTTGTTTTAGTTTAATACAGAGTGTCTTCCAGCAATGGATTTGTTACCATTCTTTTCTGCTATTTACTCCATGTACTTTGGCACACGCTAGAACCTAGAACTATTCTGTGTCTTTGTAATTCATCTTTAGTACCAACACTCGAGAGTCAATAAGTGCTATTGACTGTATGGTATTTTTATAATGGTACTATGATATTACATGGTTTGTAAGACTATAAAAAGACATACAAAGTATCCAATTCAGCCTATTCTCCTACAATGTTGATCCAGAGAAAGGTAAAAGAAAACATGAGGTAGAAGCCAATTGTTCTCAGTTTAAAGGGATTTTCCCACCAAGTCAAAGTGATGTGGGAAGCTTGCAAGTTAAATAACCATTTTTACCATTTATCATTACTGAAAATTCTGTACCATTTGTGTTTTAGCTGCTCTCTTAGTGATCCATAGTTTACAGCTCATCTCTAGGAGATTTGACCAGTGACTAGAGCTCCTCAGTCCTGACTGCACATGTTCAGACATCACCTCTTATCTCAGGCAGCTACTGTCCTTCTTTTCCCTGCTTAGTAACCACACATATTTACTGCTGAGTGAATGTTCAACCTCAGGTGCTCTCATGCTATTCCCATCCTCTATGCTCCTTAGTAATTAGCCAGATACTGCAGATAATCCCTGAACTGCACCCCTGTGAATGTTTAGTTAGGCAGTGATTTAATCTGCCTAAACAAATAGTGTAGGGAGGCTGAGCACTTTCCTGCAATTCACCACTTTTTACTAAACTGTAGTCACCTAGCCAATCTCCCCTACACATTGCTTGCTGTGAGCAACTTTTATCTATAATGCATTAGCACATAGATAAGAAAGTACTCCTGAAACCAAACTGTTCTTCAAAGAGTGTTTTATGTAAATAAACTTTACACTTATTTCAAATTGGCGTATATTACTGAAGTCAAATGTCTGTTTATGTAAGGTCTGGCATTGTAAAATACAACAGTTGTGCAGAACTCGGTCGTAGCTTAGTAGTTAGTGATTCTGCCTTTCAGTAATGGGATCTGTGGATAAAACCTGGTAAAATCAGATCTGATTTTTTTTCTCAAGATACGTATGCATTTATTCACATATCCATTTAATACATATATATTTATACCAGACTACGGTGGAAAATTAGCATTCCTGAAGTTATTATCATGCTGCTCAATCTGGTATGTGCATTGAGAAAAAAAATACACACATTGGATTCCTGCAGGGATTTGAACTTAGGACACCTATACTGAAAGGCAGAAGTTCTAACCACTAGGCTACAAGGGAGGAAAACTAAGAAAACTGTCTAGGTCTAAGACTTTCTTTGTTGCCTTAAGCAACCAATCAGAGCTCTCCTTTTATTTCATATAGTGCTTTAAAAAATGAAAGAGGAGCTCTGATTTGTTGATAAGTTTTAATACATGTCCCCCACAAGGCTGAAGAGAGGAAAACCCAGGCATGGAATGTCTTTGTGGTAAAATCCTTTTACGGAAAACAATTTGTTCCACACTCCAAACCTGAAAATCAGAATAAATGGATCCCTGGATCAACAGTCCTTCTTTAGAAATCTAGTCACTTTAGCTTGTAATTTTATTATACTTCAGAAAGATATTCAGGACATTTTTAAAGTCTTTTAGTGAGTTTACGCTGACAATTTCCTCTGGCAAAAAATGTATATAGTCTCACCCCCACAGGCAGGTATAGGCAGGTAAATGTCCCTCATAGGCAGGTACCGGCAGGTAAATGTCCCCCCATAGGCAGAGTTTCCAGGTCGGCATTAAAAAATAAAAAATACCAGTACTTAGCTCGCTCCCCCTCTGCTCTGACGAGGCTCTCCTTGCGCTCCGTCTTCTTCCCGGCACAGGGGGTGTGATGTCATCAGGCTGCGCAGGCAGCTTGATGACATAGCATGCCGCCTGTGCCTGATACTCCAGAAGGCCGCAAGTCTGTTTGTGGCCTTCTGGAGTCCTCTGCGGAGCTGGGAGCACTCGCTCTCTGCTCCACAATAGTATCTTCAGCTGTATGTGCTACTAGAGGATGTGCATGCAGCTGAAGAGATCGCCGGTGATGCCCAGGCCATGGCAGTTCCCGGACGCCAACGGCTGACTCGAGTATAAGCTGAGGAGGGCTTTTTCAGCACAAAAAATGTGCTAAAAAAGAAGGCTTATACTCAAGTTTATACGGTACCTTAACCTAGCTAATCAATGAAATGGGAAAGCCTCTTTAAATTTACTTAAACTAAGATTCATTTAATAAGCATTTTTGGCATGGATCCCCCTCTTAACCCATGTGGATAAACCTGCAGTATTCAGAGGAAAACCTAATCTGCAACTTCTCTGCCCAAGCCTCCAAATTTTCCAAAGCCCTTTGTAATAGTACATTATCCTCCATTGTGTTAACTACTTTACACAGTTTAGTATCATCTGCAGATTGATATTCTTCTGAGCAATTCCTTTGCAAGGTTACTAATAAATATATTACCTTAAAGCCACAGCCAGTTTTGACCTTCCTGACAGAGCCCCATTTTTTAAATCTGACATGTGTAACTTTATGTGAGAATAATTTTTTGATACTTTTACCTATCCATGTGATACAGAGTTTTCTCATGACACATTGTGCTTTAAGATTGTAAAAAATATCAAAATATCGTGAAAATGTGGAAAAAGTTGCCATTTTCAAAGTTCCAAAAATGTCCACGTGTAAGCCACAGAAATTAAAGCAAAGTGGAGGTGAAGTTTCAAAATTTCACTTTTTTTTGCAGATTTTCAGTTTTTATCCATTATTCACTGGAACACGGTAGATGTCACCAGGGAAATGCAACTCAACATCGATTTCCTCCAATTCCACTGTTTTCAGAGATATCCCATATGTGGCCCTAGTGCACTATTTCACTCAACTACAAGCCTCAGAGCAGGAGGAGCACGTACTGGACTCTGGGGTCTCAGTTCCACCATGGTTTTTTGAGCTTTATTTTTACAGCGTTTGCTGTGTGGTATTAATGACAGGATAACTTTACTATAATATTACAAATCTACAGCACTCAATAATGCTTCAAAAGTGTATTTATATAAAAAACGTGTTTACATGGGTATATAATACAGTTTATCACATGTAAAGGGTACAATGTGTTACATTCCATGCAAAATAAAATTACACATAAGATGAAAGTTGGATATGATCTTTTTCTTGACGTTTTGGTTGGCTGGGCGACCTTATTCATAAGAGATCACAAGATGACAGAAAAAGAGAAATAACGAACTATGGAGAATACAAGTTGTAGCGGATACATGTAACAACGTACAGTAGAGGCAGGTGAAAGTGGAGTATTGAATACAGTCCAGAGGATATTGGCACCAGGGATACTGCAAGTTGCAGGAGTTATGGATCCGGCTGCTGTGTGAAAGCGACTTTACTGATATTTACTATTATAACTTTACTATATGGGTCGGTACAATTGCAATGATATAAATTTTATATCTTTTTTTTATTTTTCTTTGTAGTGGCTTGAGATGATTTTATATTTTTTATTAGTATAATTTTTTGGGAGGACCAGGCTTTTTGATTGCTTTTAAATATTTTTTTTGTAAGGCAGAGTGAAGAAAATACTGCAACCCTAGTAGTGTTTTTTGTTTTTATTTTTAACAGCGCTCACTGTGCAGTATACGTGACAAGTTAGTTTTACTTTGTGGGTCAATACGATTATGGTGATACCAATTTATATAGTTTTTTTTTATGTTGAAGCTCTTTAAAAAAAAGTTTTTTTATTGTGTATAACAATATTTATGCATAGCAAAAATTTTTATTTTTCCATATACAGAGCTGTGTAAGAGCTTTTTTTTTCGGATGAACTGATGTTTTTATTTGCACCACTTTGGCATTTAAGAGTTTTTGCGTTATATTCCTTTTTATGTGCTGCGAGATGAACGAGAATCGCAATTCCGTTTTTTTTGTTACAATGGAGAAAAGAACGCAGCAGTACTGCTGTGTACTGCTCTCCATGGCAACTGTCAATGATTATGCCTGGCCATGCCCAAAGGGCAGACCCGAAGCCTTTGTTAGGCTTCTGGACTGTCAGGGAAGCCATCGGAGCCCGCAAATCACGCTGAGGGGGCTCAAATAGAGACAGAGGGAGATTCCTCCTTCTGTCTGTTCCTTAGCAGCTGCAATCGCGATTGGTCTCAGCAGCTAAGGGGTTAATCACCCGTGGCCGGAATATACAGCTGGTCCCATATTGCGATCATGTGGGTCCTGCTTGATACCCCACACAATGTCCAGGATGTACCTGTACATCCATTATGTGGCAATTCACTTTCCACTAGGACGAACAGGTATGTCTAATATTGGGAAGGGATTAAAGAGAGTAGGGCCAAATACTGGCCCCTTAGGTATATCACTAGCAACAGGGATCCAGTACCATTAATTAGCATCCTCTGCTTTCTTTCACTGAGCCAGTTACTTACCCAATTACATACATTTTCCCCCACAACAAGCATTCTCCTATTACTTACCAACCTTTTATGTGGCACAGTATCAAATGCTTTAGAAAAATCCAGATAAATTAAATCTAATGCCTCACCCTGATCCAGTCTGGAATTAACCTCCTCATAGAAGCTGATTCGATAAGTTTGCCAGAACCAGTCCCTTATAAACTCATGCTATGAAAAGCTTATCAATAATAAGGAGTTATACAGTACATTTATCTCTATTAAAATATTCCAGAATAGCATCTCTTTAATACTCTGAATGCACAGTGGTAGGCTGTTGTAAATCAGTTTAACAGATCTGTGGGGTAAATTAAGGTATCTAGACATAATTAGAATTAAAAAAGATATGTCAGTAGCACCTAGCCTGTGTATTGATTGTCCCCAGGCAGCAAAATATTTTGTACATAAGCCATAATTAGGGCCATCTACACTGCAAGGATTTATAGTTGGTGTCTTTGACTGATTTCAGATTTGGAACCAGTTTGAAAACCAACTGTTTAACCAACCCCCATAAACCTCAATAGAAAATCTGACCACTAGAATGGCACAGATTTTCTGAGGTCGGATTGCAAACTTGGAACATGTACATTCCCTTTCAGAGTTTCGATGGAAAATGTACTGTTCAATACCAATGGCCAACCGAATCAGACATCCAACTGCAAAATTCGCCAAGAAAAAAGTGACAAAAGACAAAAACGGATTGTAAAACACCATCGGATTTTGTTATAGAATCTGACAGGTATTTTACCATTGATGTGTGAACGTACCCTTAGAGTGAAAAAAAAAAAGAAAAAAAAATATGTCTACAGCATTTATCCTGCTTGTTGCTGGCTTTCAGAAAGCACTATATCTCAGAATAAACAAAAAGTACAAGACAAGGTGTTAAGATTTATTGTAGATTTGTTTGATTTTACCTATATTTACTCTGTAGCAAATGCTACTCAAAGACAAAGGTTTAACTTTAAGTGTGCCTATAGATTTTCCAGCTGGCACACATCATAGCAGCTAATTTAGGTTCGGTTCACATTGGAGTTGAAGGTTCTTTTCGGAGCCTCCATTGCAGTTTCCGACAAAAATGACAGAAAAAATAGTGCAATGCAATCCCATGGCGGACACCCGACAGAACCCTTTGCAATCCATTGGTGTCTGTCGTATAGCAGATCCAGTGCTTGCCTCAGAATGGAGCCTCCAACACATGTGAACCTTAAACATTTGGTACATTTGACAAATATTCAGGGAGCATATAACTTGTCTGTATATTATATTATCCTAACCTTGCTCCCTGTATGTATTATTTCAGAAATGTTTCTACAGTTTTTCCCAACGGAAAGCTTGACTACTGACAACAAATGCTAAACTTGCACTGATTACTGTGATTGTACTATGTCTTATCTGAGCATTTACCACACTGGGATACTGCGCAAATTATCACTGTCTCTCCATATGGTTGACATAGTAAGATATTCAAACCTAAGGTCAGTACATGACATCGTTCTCAAATACAAACTATGGCATAGAGTACAATATTACTTCTAAGGGAGCATGTATCTGAACAACAAGCACCAATGATAAAACATTCATTGCACAGACGACTAAAAGAATCCTAAATCTCAACCTTGTAAGCAGTAAGTTCAGAAGGAAATCATTGAAGGATCTAACATTAGTGTTAGGCTATGTCTCCACTACACATAAAAACTGTTGTCTCCACAGAACGTCTTTTATCTGCTCGTTTTATGTGCTGGTCGTTTTTTAAAACATGTTGCCAAAAACAACTGAGCAGGGCAGTACATTTACTCTATTTAGTCTATTTAAAGCACCAGATGTTTTTTGGTGCATTTTTGCAGAAATACATAGCAAATCTATTGCTGTGCATCTCTGCAAAAAAGCGGCAAAAAGCACACAAAAAAATTCACAAAAACACAGCAGCTTTTAACAGGTAGTGGACATAAAACTCAGTTTTCTGAACGTTTTTAGGATTTAGTTTTCAGGTCGTTACTGCCATGTAGACATAGCCTTAGAAAGAAGAGGCATATTTCTCTTCTTTCCAGCTGGCGTTTCCAGAGTCTAGATATGGTCCTACTCTTTCATAATTATCCCCAGGACAACCTGTGTGTAACACACTGTCTCACCTTTGCACCTTGAGATATGCCCTTCGCAGTGTGCATTCGTGAAGCTCAGCATACAAGTCTTGATAAGCTCAGGGGCAGAAGCAGATCTGGACGATAGGTTAAGTCAAACGTTTTCAGTCTATGATGTGTACAATAAGATGTGGGAGCTCAGCCAAAACTCTCTTTTTCCTAGTTTAAAATACCATGGAAACTCTACAACCCACCATTCACAAGGCATAGACCCCTCCCAGAACTGACTTCCATCATTTACATTACAGGGCTGTGTTAGTTTATATACCTGGGTTCTGTTTAGCTCCTACACTTGTATGCTCTATAACCTTAGAATTTGAAAGGGCGGTCTGGTAACTTTATTCCAAATTCCCCTCCCCTTTCCTCATTATCAGCACAAGCAAAATACTAGAAAGATGAGAAGAGTCTAGCCACTCTCTAGCTAACTGCTACCTAATGAGTTTGTAACCTTTTTCAGAACCAGTTCCTAACCAATTTATAATCTACTATAATTTTAGCAATATCTGACATGGGGTGTTCAGTGGGTGGTAAATTTTTAATGCAGTTTGTTGTGTACTTTTATTGTACTATGGAAGGCAGCTGCCAGAACCAAAGAAATCAGAACGGAGTTAGTGCATTTTGGAGTCATAGAGTACAATGGCAAAATAGTGGAAGGGTTTATAGCCTTCTGAGCCAAGGTCCTCAATACATGCCTCCTAGGAGACAAGAATCTGTGGCTCATTCAGCTAGAAATTCAATGCTTTTGCTGAGCACCGTAAATCAGACAGGCACTTTGGCTGCTGGAAGACCCCAATCTACCATTTCTAACAGCAACCAAAGGGAGGGTTCATGGCATACAAATATACAAAGGCCAAGAGAGATTTCTGATCAACTATGGTTCCAAGCAACAAGGTTAGGAAATCATGGAAATGATGGTAAAGTAAGAAGAAGAGATGGTACTCCAGACAGGCATCAACGTACAGTCAATCTTTCACGAGGTCAACAGTCTCAGAGAGTCAATGCAACAACAGGTAATGCAGCCAGATCCAATGGCATGCAAGGAGATGATCCACGCGACCGATACAAGACTCATGAAGAAAATTCTTTGTACAACAATATTGATACATACGAAAGGAGAAGAGGAAGCCAAAGACAGAGACCAGGCTATGGCACACGATTTTTTCAACATGGTAAGATACACAAGCATCTTTAGGTGTTGAACAGATATATCATAAGGACACTTGATCCATCATACATTTCTATGTTATATAGTTCTTATATAATAGTATGCTTTTTTCATTTCACAGTAAGGAAAAGGTTCACATAAAGTAAACATCTCTAAGTGTTAAAAAATATTTTTTATCTAGAAGATTTGAAGGTTATAAGATATAGGTAGCCTCATATGTAACACTACTGGCAATGGTATGATCAGTACTTGACAATTGGCAAATAGTACAGCAAAACTACACTACCTAAAGTTTGCTTCAGCTTTTCATGCTAGAGAGTGTACTGTAAAGTATCACAGATTCATCCTATACATAATCAGGTACAAACCTTGTTTATGGATTGACCACTATTGGTGAACACACTCTACAAACTGATCTAGCTATTCACATCTACAAATATCACCACAAAGCCCTTGGTATGTACCAGAAGTCTTGATGGTAAGGTAGGCTTGCTTTATCTATTATACCTGGATGAACTACTGCACAATGTATGTAAAATCCTTTGATTTTCCTGAGCTAGTTTAATTCATGCTTTATTGAGATAGTGCTATGACATTGTTAGAAGTTAGAACAGAAAGTCATGGTAATATGTAAATCTGCAGCTAACATGAAACTTATATTGTAAAACTAAAGTGAATCAAACATAATAAGTCACATTCCTTTATGCATTTTCCAGTCTTAGGTGTATTACATTTCATTTCTATCAGAAGAAACAAGAAATTCATTCCAGGTTTTACTCTCACATTTCCAACAAAGGGTCTTTCATAAACCAACTTTGGAGAAAACATGCACTGTGACTGTTTTCTACCATTTCCCATCTGCTATAAATCTAACATTGTATGCTTGTCACATATTTATGTAAAACAAGTACTCCAGATACATTTCATGTGCATACAAATTAAAATGCCTTACATTATGTCATGTTACATAAAGTAGCCTAATTACTTTGGATCTCCTACTTAAAGTCATGGTAGGACAATAAGGACTCAAGTGTTGAGTGAAAGGATATTTACAGTATAGTTAATGTCAAGAAGATACCTCCTGTCCAATATGTTACACATTATATTTGTGGTTTGTGTGTATCCTGCAGTATAAGTATCAAGTCACTTTCAGTGACAAGTAAATTGTATTCTGTTAACGTTGTTTTTAATGTGCTGTGTTATTGTTTTCATAAGCATTTACCATCCTCCCTGCTTGAGTTCCACACTGTAAGGGTATGTTCACACGGCATCTTGCGTCCGTGTGAACATCTGCTTTTCTGATGCGTCTCTGGGTCCATCAGAATGGACCCAGAGACGGATCTAACAACGAGCCGTGACTTTATCACTGCCGGCAATGACAGACACGCATGAGAGATCGCCGCTGCGTGTTTCCATTGCGGCTGTCGGGCCCATCTTTCGGATGCGATCCAAGAATTGCATGTCATTTTTGGATCGTATCCGAAAGACGACTGACAGGCGCAATGCAAACACGCAGCGGCGATCACTCATTGCCGGCATTGGTAAACTCACTGCTAATTGTTAGATGCGTCTCTGGGTCCGTTTAGATGGACCCAGAGACTCAACAGAAAAGCGGATGTTCACAGGGACGCAAGACGCCGTGTGAACATGCCCTAAGGCTATGTCTACACTGCAGTGGACAAAAAACGACCAGAAAACCAAATACTAAAAACATTAATAAAACTGAGTTTTTTGTCCACTGCCTGTCAAAAGCAGCTGAAAAAACATGTTTTTTTTGGCGCGCTTTGCATTTTTTTGCCGCATTTTTTGGAACGCTTTTTGGAATGTTTTTTGGAGTCATGCACAGCATTGTAAAAAAAGCAAAAACCACTGAAAAAACGGAAATTTTTCTGTGGAGTGGAGACACAGCCATAGACTCAAATAGTTAATTTCCTGCGCTGCTCAGTCAATTTTTGCAACATGTTTCAAAAAAAGACCAGCAGCAAAAACGAGCAGAAAAAAACTCTCTGTGGAGACGGCAGGACGTTTTTACTATAGAAGTTTTTGGCAGCTGTTTTCAGTAGTTTTTTCAGCCTTTTTAGAAAACAAAAAACACTGAAAATATGGACGTTTTTCTGTGCCGTGGAGACATAGTCTTATAGTCAATAAAATAAACTCAAGGATCTTTGGTACCACATATTGGAAGTGAAGTCCCTTACAGCCATATCTGACCCATTAAAGAGCTTTGAAGCACAACTGGGGATTGTAAGCCAAGCCTTTAACTTCTCTATAAGGAAAAGCCTCCCACCTTAAAGGGGTTGTCTCATTACAAGAATTGCTTTTTATGTTAAAGATCTTGCAAAAACAAGTCACTTTGCAATATATTTCCATTAACAGTGTCCTACCTATTCTTAGATATCCCCTCTTGTATGAGCTGCATCAGCTCCTCAGGTTGCTATAGCTACAGACCTGTTTTATCTATCCTGATAGGCTGCCAGCACTGTTTGCTATAGCTACAGACCTGGCTTCTACTGCAGTCTAGTGAAAGCCAGTAAACACGCCCCTGAATTCAAAGTAAAACTAAGAAAACAGGACTGAGGTAAGATGAATCGATGTAGTGAGACAACCCCTTTAAGACTACTGTTTAAGACTACTTTTGTTTGCCTCTTGTCAGTACAGA
Organism: Phyllomedusa bahiana; assembly: GCA_025379985.1. Lineage (NCBI taxonomy): Eukaryota > Metazoa > Chordata > Amphibia > Anura > Hylidae > Phyllomedusa > Phyllomedusa bahiana. The sequence goes on along the minus strand of JAODAL010001308.1, from coordinate 87,450 downwards.
ACAGGGTTCTGGCTGGCTGGCTGGGTGAGAGGCCTTTAATGTTACCCTAGGGGGATAAAGTTTCTCCTTGTGGAGAGCACCATAAATTTGTATGGAGACTTAAAGGCCTTGCATTACTCCATGGGAAATACAATATTCAAGAATTTCTAATGAAAAGAGCTAAGATCTTTGGTACCACCTATTGTAAGTGATGTCTGTTACAGATCATAAAGGCTCTTTTCCTTAGAACTTATTTAAGTATAGAACTACATCTAAGGCATCTAACCCAGCCATCCAGGACTTTGCCCAACGTCAGTGTAGAGCTAACAACCCAAAACAACTGTCCGCAGATGTAAAGCTTTTCTTTAACTGAAGCTACTGGTTTGGCTTAAAATCTCCAGTTACTTTTCAAAGCTTTTTAAACTGTTGGATGTTAATGCAAGGGATGTCACTGCCAGTAGGGGGCACCAGAGATTCTAGCTCTTTTCCCTAAAGCCTATTTGAATATTATATTTCCCATGGAGCTTTGCATGCCCTAAAGATTTCCACATACTGCTCTTTCCAAGGAGAAACTTTACTTCGCTAGAGCTACATTGTATACACTATATAGAGCTACACAAAAGAATAGTGAAATTCTTCAACTGATCCTAATTCAATAAATCATTAAATTTGTGTCAAAAATCAAAATACACATGCAATTAGTAATGTTAACAATATGGAAAATGCATGACTTTGATTAGTTACACATGTAGATGATAAGTTTTTACATCAAGATGTCGTAGTGTCTAATTCTGCTTGTCTAATTAAAATTTTAGCTTTATATCAAATCTTATAATTAAAATACATTGATACAGTCCCATTAGAACAAAACTCTTATCCACTTCATTTCATCTTCTGGCATGTTTTCAATAGAGTAATTAGATAGCATGGAACATTTACTTAAATAGTTCTGTAACAAGTTATAATTTTTTTATGTCTTTGATGGGTCAGTGGATATAAGGGGACTCCCACTGCCTTTCTAGGTTGATGGCTATGTTACCCATGACTCTTCACCTCTATTAGTGAATGCATACCGTGCTGGATGTGTATACAAGTGAAGCAACAGAAACTAATTGCTGACAATACTCCTACACTGCCTATAAAACATCTGGACATAGAGTGTTATCACATTTTAATTAGAAGTTCTGTAGAATCAAACATCTAGTTATTGAATGCATGCAATTTGTACTTAAAGGGTGCAAGAATAGGATCAAAGTACATAATTATTTGCATATTTAGGTTAGGTTTTTCTTTCGTAACATGACAAACACTCAAAAAAGTCATACATACTAAATGTATACTGAAAATGCTCTGATATTTATTTTATAGTTTTTTAAAAACATATTGTGGACTAGATGTTGTTTTCTACTAGTGACTAAATGCTTCTCCCTCCAAATGTCAATACAATTATCATGAGATCATCTACTAACTGGACTAGCTTTGGGTTGAGTAATATGGAGAACCCCGTTCCACATAACCTGTTAGAGTATAAACGGGTAATAGAGGGGGTTCTTTATAACCACTGCATGTCTGAAAGAACATAAAAGACCTACCGTTGTGAAAGTGCTCTGACCTACACATCTAGCTATCACATAGCCCTTGCCAGTTATTCACAACCTTCAGTTTGCATATATATATTAATGTAATGAATCTTCCTTGAGATGACTATCTAAAATTGCATTATATATGAACTTTCTGTATCCTTATTTGGTAGGTAACTACTGTAATGCTGAAAAATGTATTCCTTTCCTTAGGTCTCCCAGACTTGGTCCCAGATCCCTATTACATCCAGGCCTCAATTTATGTGCAAAGAATGTCCATGTACAGCTTAAGATGTGCAGCTGAGGAAAACTGTCTTGCAAGGTTGGTCTAAATTGTTACATAATTTTAATGAGAGACTCCAGTAATACAAACATTTTCCTACTTGTTTAAGCCTAAAAGAGAGGTCAAAGTGATGTGATATTATTTACAGTAGGTGTCTGGGCTGATAATCATTAGGGTATAGTGAGGGACCTAGTGGTAACTGCCTTACTGAAGGAGGTGGTGGAACATGATAAACACCCTCCCAGTTAATTGCATTGCTGAATTTAGGATAATTTTACTTGATAAAGGTGCTTCATGTTTGGCAGCTACTATAACATTTCGACAAATTCAATGGTTAGCATTTCTCACTGGGAGGCACATGACTAAGTTACAACAGCTCCAGCTGGCAGTTCTGATGCAATTTTGTCAGGTAACATCTTGGTCTCTACACCCTACGACATAGGGCTCAACAATTTGGCTCCTGCACCAAGAGTTACTCCCTCTGTATACCTGACCTTTCCCCCAGGAGTCCATTTGGCTTTGTGGCTGCTCTCTCATACTTATTGGTAGAAACACTGCTCACAGACGCCGCCTGTTTCAGAGTGACCAGTGGGACTTGTGCAGCTGCACTTTGCCCATGGGCCAGTCAGCAGTCTCTAGAGCAGTGTTTCTCAACTCCAGTCCTCAAAACCCACCAACAGGCTAAGTTTTCAGGATTTCCTCAGTGTTACACAGGTGATATAATTATTGTCAATGCATTCTGTTAGAGATCCTGACACAGGTGTTATAATTATTGTCAGTGCTTTATGTGGGAGATTCTGAAAACATGAACTGTTGGTGGGCCTTGAGGACCAGAGTTGAGAAACACTGCTCTAGAGGGTCAGTCACCTATCACTGCAGTCACAGCTCAATCTCTTTCTCTTTCTAGCCACCACCCCACTTAGTTTGTTGTGTTACTATTTGTAGTTTTCATAGCTGCTCATCACAATGGCCAGGATGCTAAGGCTTTCTATCTTAACCTAATGCAACACCAGATGGTATTAAAACCTCCCATTTTATGCGGGCATAGTGACTTGCCCACCAACTTGTCACACAACCATAGTTGCACCAATTTTCTCCACCTATAGTTATCCTCAATGCGATTCCCTTCTGCCTAGCAGCAATAGTAACATAACACAAATGCTAATGTTACAATTCACATCGGCCGTGTAACATTAGATTTTATAGCTTTAAGAAGTACATCACACAAACTGCACGTGGTTCTCATATGGTCCCTAATACTTTCTGTTTTACCCAACTTACTAGCCATAAGCTAGAAGCTATACTGTGATATTTAGGTTCAAAAAGTTTTTGGATTTTTTTTAAGGTTACATACAAGAAATACAAATAACAGAATGTTGGTATTAAGCTTCGTAAAAACCATAGACGGTACTAATAGAGCAAAAACCTACCCACATTATGATGCTGTGTTACATTTAATGTTGATATAATAAAACTAAAATTAAAAAACGCTGTTAGGTGTAAAAAATGACAAACATTATGTGCTTAAAATATGCTCACTTGTTTGATTGATAGCTATGTTCTTCAGCCTCCCCACATACATCAATGAATTCTAGCAGCAATCTACTTAATGGCTGAACAAATGGATTAAGCTTATATAATCCCACAACACTTCATGCTTGTTTCCCTGATCATCTTCTGGCAGTCAGAAGGCTAGAATACTCATTTGATTGTTGGCAGACTGCACTGGGTCGACCAGCATTATTCTGATGAGTATGAGAAGCTGCTTTTTACTGGCAGGTTGAGACTGACAGATTAGATTGCGGAAGTATTTGATTGGGAAACCCCTCTAGAATGATGGTGTGTGCATGGACCCATCCCAAAATGAATTGAATGAATGTTTTTACATCCAGTAAATGTCGACTCATAAACTCTCTTAACATATCTAAAGGCTTAGTATATTAGGTCCTCAATGTCCAGCAAGCAAAGAAGGTTTACAGGCCCACTGGGTGGTTCAAAATGATGGATATCAAATGTGTTTGTTTTTTTATTGAAACTGAGTTTAGGAAAACCTTGTCATTCACGAAATGAAAGGGAAATACTTACTACTTTAAATGGAAATAAAGACTGCGCCTATAGTTAAGTCTCAACTGACAAAGTTTTTCTGGAACATGTTTCTTAATTTAAGTTATTGTTTGAATAACATTCATTGTATCCTTTTAAAAGGTGCAATATTATAAAAAATTTTTGAATTACTTTACGGACAGTCACTGTATTGTATAAAAAAAAAAACTGTTGTTATTGGTTCTGTGAGCTCAGCCATCTTCTTCTTGCCTTTTGAAATTTAGAAAAATATTTCGAAATATTCCTGGGCCTGTAACAAGTGACAGATTATTAGAATATCGAAGTAATAAAAATACAGATTAAAAGAGTGTCACTATATATTCATAAACATTCATAACTAATAGGCAACAGTCAAGAAAACAGGAAAGGCAGACAGAAAAATATGAATAAAAGCCAATATACTGTAGTGGAAGAAGAGGAAAGGATAAAAGTCTGGTACCCAAATCTGGTTGCTCTCAGAGAAAGAGGATAAACAAGACCAGGACTTGTAGAATCAATTGTGTTTAATACAAACGGAGGAGAAAGGGAAAACTTGGGGCATAATACATGGCATTATTGTCAAACAGTGCTAAGAGAAGTCAGAAATTTAAAAGGTTGGATATGAAGAGTGTGATGAACTCCAAACAGATGGTTTATTTCTGTGGACAAAGCAAAATTAACAAGAGAAGTAAAAAAACAAGGTACAAAGAGTATTTAGACTTCCGCACCTAAAGATGTGTCACGTGCTGTTTTATGTATTGGACATGTGTGTATTGCATGTAGTAGGATTATATATTCTTTAATAACTCTGGACAGTATGGTGACACAAAGACATTAACACGTCTAAAAGAGTACAACAGTAGAACACCTAAGCATCATCATACATCCCCTGATTTATGTTTTTGAGCTATAGACCATTACAAGACTTCAAGCCCTTTAAAGCACCACCAAGTGTTTGACCCCATCCCTTCTACCTATCATAGGGTGCGAATTGAAGAAAGGTTATTTGTCATTTTGATAGAGGACCAGAACAACAGTAGAATAAACAAGGAGAACATGCAACTGAAGAGTCAACTGGAAGAACATAGGGAAAAAATAGGAGAAACAGGAACCTATGTGTTGGAGGAAAATAGGAAGGATTCATGTTGTTGGATAAAATAAATAAGAAAGACAGAAGTGTTGTACATGCAAGAGTACATCCTGCAAAAGTTAAGACAGAATGTAAAAATAATGAAGAATTACATAGTTCAACTATTAGCCTATTATTTTCTATATCTAATTATTCGAATTAGACACTTATGCATTCCTGACCTTAATGTCAAGTAGGGCTTTCTCTGTATGCAGACGCAGAGAGAGCCCTTCTTGCTATTCATATTATTACATTATAACTAGTGGTATTTACCAACATATGGCCCTCATGCCAGATGCTCCCAATCCATGTCATTAGTGGTATCATATACAGTCCAAAAGCATGCCCACCACAGGCTGGAGACTTCTGTTGTAGACATTCATTAAGCCTTTAGTGCTCTACTGTACAGTACATATAGCTGCAAATAGAATATAAAATGTTAAATACCTATACATATACAACTCCTGGTACCAAAACAGAATTAAAACATAAAGAGTACAACTGTCATGTTAGGGTAAGTTCACACGGCTTATTTTGCGACATACTGTGCTCTAATACGAGCGAAATGCGCCCCAATCATTACGGTAATCCACAGTTCTCATAGAGAACTATGGATTACGCCTCCTCACCCCACTTGTACAATACGATCATATTGTACATGCGGGGAGATAAGTGACATGTCACTTATTCGCAGCACTTTCGGGACGCGAGTGAATGACAGTCTATGGGGCCAGCGGGCTGCCGCTCCCACGTGCCACGGGAGTACGCGCTGATCAGCCGTGCTGATTAAGCCGTGTGAACATACCCTTAGGCTAAAAATGAATAAGTTCACAAAAGCTTCTCCCTGCCACCATGCATCTTTACAGGCTGATGAGATGTACTGTATAGTCTTTTTAAACACACAAGTACACACTGACGCATACTGTGCTTTCTAGCTTCTGGCACACCACCATACAAAGGGTTAACACAGCTTGGTCATATTTCCTCTTCACGGTTGTGAGTAAATTTGGATTAGGAATGAACAAATGTAATCGACTTCATTTTGACATCTTAATTCTAAGATTGCATAAAAAAGTTATAAAAATTATGCAATATAATTATATAATACAGATAATGGAAAAGTAGTTTAAGAAATAAAAAATAAATCACATAAAGGATAAGAGACTTTTTACTATTTAAATTAAAAGATTTTGGTGAGAAGAATAGCTGAAGTTTGAACAGATCTTGATTGCTGATTGCATTTCCTGTTTGTGACCAATTATCTTTGATATGTGGTTGTTAAAGGGGTTGTCCAGGATTTTAAAGATATGGCAACTTTCTTTTAAAAACAACAACATCATAATCACAGGTTATTTCTGGTATTGCAGTCACATTAACTTCAGTGGAGCTGAGTTACAATACCCGGCACATCCTGCGACAGAGGTGGTGTTGTTTCTAGCACTTAACCATTTGATTGCTGCGGTCAGCATAATCAAAGGGCATTTCCCTGCACCATCGGGTCATCTGGACTCTGATGGAGCCTGAGGAATGTCCTTACAGTCAGCCCTGGGGACATAGAGGTGCCCCACTGTTGTCTGTTTAGGAAGGCTGCAGTCAGGGCACACTGTGTGCTGCCCTGATTGCAGCCTATCACACTGACACAGAAAGAGAAGTGTTAAATAGTTATACCTTAATGGAATAAAAAATAAACTAAAACAACATACAAAAGTATAGAAAAAACAAAAATAAATAATAAAATAAAATGTAATTAAAAAAAAATGTTGTGCATACATTACACAAAAAGCCTACACATATTAGGTATCTACATGGCCGTAATAACCATTTAGATTTAATGTAAAAGCTTATTTAGTGTGAAATGTGAATGGTGTAACAAATGCTGAAAAATACTTTTTTTATGTTCACACTGCAGTCATTAATTTGTAAACTTAAGCTATGCTCCCCAAAATACATCTTCTCCCACATAAAACAAGTCCTCATTCTCTGCAGAATACAGAGAATACATAATTTATACTGGAGAGTGAGCGTCCTAAAAAAAAAAAATCCACGCAAACATATCATAAGATAAAAAAGTTAAGGTTGTTGAAATGCTAGGAGGCAAAAACTACAACATTTGGCTGCTCATTAGGGCTTTTTCAGGCCTGGGGCTTAAGGGGTTAAGGTTCTAGTCATATCCCTCAACTCTTCCACCTTCTCAGGTCACAGAAGTTGCAAGATACTTTTCTCTTATGTAGTAACTCGTCATAGGAGCCTCAAAAACCTGATAATATGACCAGTAGTTTTAACCCAAAATTCAATTCTGTGGTATTCTAGAGCCCAAAAATCCTTGCACTTGAGACAAGAGAAGCAGATGTGTTCACTGATAATAAAGATATTGTTGGGTTATTAAAAACATAGATGATGACAGGGATGGCTTTAGAATTTTAATCTGTACTTTCTAGATATGTCCAGCCGTTTACAAACATGGCATAAACTTTGGAGTCAACTGGTTTTGATTTGATTTTCAAAGAGTTTGTTGTCTCCAGCCTAATGCAATTTAAGTGGATATGCTAGTAATTACAGTGGGTACGGAAAGTATTCAGACCCATTTAAATTTATCAATATTTGTTTCATTGCAACAATTTGCTAAGATAAATAATGTTAATTTTTTTGCTAATTAATGTACACTCTGCACCCAATCTTGAAAGAAAAAAAAACAGAAATGTAGATATTTTTACAAATTTACTAAACAAGAAAAACTGAAATATCACGTGGTCATAAGTATTCAGACCCTTTGCTGTGACACTCGTATATAACTCACATTCAGTCCATTTCCTTCTGATCCTCTTTGAGATGGTTCTACTTCTTCATTGGAGTCCTGATGTGCTTAATTAAACTGATTGGACTTGATTAGGAAAGGCACACGCCTGTCTATATAAGATCTCACAGCTCACTGTGCATGTCAGAGCACATGAGAATCATGAGGTCTAAGGAACTGCCCAAGAGGCTCAGAGATAGAATTGTGGCAAGGCACAGATCTGGCCAAGGTTACAAAAGAATTTCTGCAGCACTCAAGGTCCCTAAGACCACAGTGGCCTCTATAATCCTTAAATGGAAGAAGTTTGGGATGACCACAACTCTTCCTCAACCTAGCCATCCAGCCAAACTAAGCAATCATGGGAGAAGAGCCTTGGTGAGAGAGGTAGAACCCCAAGATCACTGTGGCTGAGCTCCAGAGATGCAGTAGGGTGATGGGAGAAAGTTCCACAAAGTGAACTATCACTGCATCCCTCCACCAGTCGGGGCTTTATGGCAAAGTGTGCCGACGGAAGTCTTTCCTTAGTGCAAGACATATTAAAGCCCATATACAGTTTGAAAAAAAAAAAAAACACATGAAGGACTCCCAGACTATGAGATATAAGATTCTCTTGTCTGGTGAGATGAAGATTTAACTTTTTGGTGTTAATTCTAAGCAGTTGCAATTGAAGGAAAGATGAATGTGGCCAAGTACAGAGAGATCCTTGATAAAAACCTCTCCAGGGTGCTTTGGACCTCAGACTGGGCCGAAGGTTCATCTTCCAACAAGACAATGACCCTAAGCACACAGCTAAAGTAACAAAGCAGTTACTTCAGAACAACTCTGTGACAATTCTTGACTGAGTCCTGACCTAAACCCAAACCCAACCGAGCATCTCTGGAGAGACTTGAAAATGGCTGTCCACCAACGTTCACCATCCAACCTGAGGGAACTGGAGAGGATCTGCAAGGAAGAATGGCAGAGGATCCCCAAATCCAGGTGTGATAAACTTGTTGCATCATTCCCAAGAAGACTAATGGCTGTACTAGCTCAAAAAGGTGCTTCTCAATACTGAGCAAAGTGTCTGAATACTTAAGACCATGTGATATTTCAGTTTTTCTTGTTTAATGAATTTGCAAAAATATCTACATTTCTGTTTTTTTCTTTCAAGATGGGGTGCAGCGTGTACATTAATAATAATCTTATCAAATGGCTGCAATGAAACAAAGAGTGAAAAATTTTTAAGGGTCTGAATACCTTCTGTACCCACTGTAAAAACTCACATTTATTCATAGATACTTCTGTGGATTTTAATTCAATAAAGATTAAACATAACCCATAACTTTCACCTAGCTATAATAAGAGTTCCTGGTAAATGCTATGTTTATTTTGCTGCTTACAGCTCATTATTTATCTGCCTCCATGTTTTATTTTGATGCTTTGTAGTATTTTCATATCATCATATTGTACAAACCCAAAATTATACAAAATATACTCCATAGGGAATGAAGGGGCTCCGATTTCCTCAGCCCAAACCCCTACTACATAGTTAGTTATAAGAATTACAGTAGGTAGAGGGGACATATGAATTTATATAAGGGAAATCAAACTCCAAGCCCTTTTATCAGTGTCCATCTTAACCAGGCACAAAAAGTCATTTTATTGCCCATAATTATCAAAAAAATCTCTTTATCTCTTTAAAAATCTCTAATATTTGAACTACTTACATGCAAGGCAATATAAGGCTATATCTACACAGCAATGTTAAAATGCCATAAAAATCCGACTGCATTTTAACATCGCCAGACTGCAGTTTTTGGCGCAGGTTTGATCTAAAAACTGCTGTCAGCTTTCCAATTTGCTGTCAGTCCTATACATTAAAAAACACCACCATTGTGGGCCTTAGCTCCCCAGCACTACTGGGCAGAGAAAAAATGTGATACTGAAAAAATATTAAATATGAGGCATTAGTCGGTACCGGGGCCCCAACTACCCAAGCTCGCAACCGGCGTCAATAGTCCTCATGTCTTGCGAGTCCCTACACTAACAATTTCCAAAAAAACCACACAAGAAAAAGGGACATTACTTACTTAAAAATCACCACCATTGTGGGCCTTGTTGACAGCTCAATGGCTGGACTAAACTGAGCCCAGCAGGCATCTAGCCTTATAGCTCGGGAAAACTGAAGGTGATCTGATTGCGAATAACAACTCAAAGATCCACTCCAGGAACATTAAATGATACATGTAATGCATGGAGAGCTGCAGAAATGAAAATACCTTAAAACAACTACAATTCAGGGCAAGGGGTGGCTGGCGGTATTAGAATTGCATATAGATAAAGCAATACATAAGGGTGCAAAACGTGTGGTGCATCATGCCGGCTTACAGCCTCTTAGTGATGCCCATATTAACAGACTAGGCAGGCTGCCCAGCACCTCTGGGTATCCAACACAAAAAACATAGTCACCCCTAGCTCCCCAGCACTGCTTGGCAGATAAAAAATGTCATACTGGAAAAATACTTGCATACCGGTCGGAACAGGTACCAAGCTAATGTGCAGTCTGTATAATTTAATTGTTCCCTTAGCAGTGGTATCTTTGAGTTGTTATTCAGCAATCAGAAGCACCTGTCATGTTTTCCCAGGAGTATATAAGGCTAGATGCCTGCTTCTGGGCTCAGTTTAGTCCAGCTATTGAGCTGTGAACAGGGCCCACAATGGTGGTGTTTTTTAAGTAAGTAATGTCCCTTTTTTGTGTGTGTTTTTTCAGTCCTATACATTAAATGTACAAGAAATCCAACGGAAGATCTGAAAGGCTTGAAAATCCGTGGGGATCCGAATTTCAAAACTGACTGGAAAAAATCCGTGCTGTGTGAACTATGGCACAGATTTTTTATTGCTGTCTATGAGGCACAGGTTAGAGTCTGATTTTAAATGGATTCTAAATACTGAATCCACTGAAAACCCCACTAAAAACCTGTGCTGTGTAGACATAGTCCTACTTTTCTGTTCAAAGAAGATTCTCTCTACACATAAAAGTTTGGTAAATAAATAAAAATAAATGTAAAAGTCTTTCTTTTCTACTCCGTACTATACTTCTAGCTAACATAGCATAATTGTGAGATCCATTTCCTATGCTATGTATTTTGGCTGAAAGCAGGAGAAAAGCTAAACATTTTTATGAACTGAAAAAGTAAAATAAACAAAAAAGGCATAAAATTAGAATATGCTTTTCTGCCAAGTGTAATGATGCAACTACAATTTACTAGCCCTGGAGGACTGGTTATGTGGCTTCGTTCCAAGCCATTCCACTTCATCATCACAGCTGAATCCAGCAACAAATTAATTACATTGTTACCAATCTGTGTTACTTGTAACTATAACGAATTTGTAACCAGACAATGGGGCCCCACAATAGCACATCTGTGTCCCAGATACATTTTTGCACACACTTTAAATAGTCTAATACTTTGAAACAATGTTCATGTTTATAAATTCAACTTAAAAATGAGGACATAAAATAGTATAGACATTAAGCTGTCCTGTAGTTATATATAGCCAAACTCATACATCACAAAGATACCAAATATGAATGTTGGGCCTGGGTTTCCATTGAGATCTTAGTTTTCAACTAACACAACAAAAATGTTCTTCATCTTACTCCCTATGAGACTAAAAAGTTGATAAAAATCGAAAGAAACTTTTTTCGGTTGAAGTTGCATGAAGGTTACAGGAACCTGCAATTTTACCTTGACCTATAGCCAATGTAGAGCACTAGCCTAAACTGGCCAAACACATTATACAGTTTCTATCCTAAGCTCCCAGCTATATCGTTTTCATGTTGACAACATAGGTTTTTACATTACTTAGTTCTGGATTGCAGACACCTTTCAAACATCAATTTCAAATTTTGAGTTTATTTCTTTGAAAACCTTTTCTACTTTTATCATCTTAAAGGCAGTCAGGGAGAAATTAATATTTTAAAGGGCAATTTTACCTAGAAACTAAGGCTATGTCCACAAAAGCACTGGCTTTTGTTTATAATGGTACTGATACAACATCATTCAATGGATCCATTCACCAACAGTTTCCATAGTTTTAATGGGGTCAAACTTTTGTTAGAGTTTCCATTATTTTTGTGGCAATGAAACTAAGCTACTCTTGCCTTCAAAAGTGACAGAACCCCTGATGAAGCCTCTGCAGATGGCAACAAGACGATTTGGACAACATATTCTTCAAATATTCAATTACATTAAAGGGGTTGTATTGCTACAAAGGTTACTTTTCTTGTCAACGATCTTGCAAAAGCAAGTCACTTTGCAATACATGTCCATTAACAATGTCCTACCTATTCCTAGATATCCCCTCAGCTCCTCAGGTTGCTACAGACCTGTTTAATCTCTCATGATAGGCTGCCAGCACTAGTTGCTATAGCTACAGACCTGGCTTCTACTCCAACCTAGTAGAAGCCAGTAAACACGACCCTGAATTCAAAATGAAACCAAGAAATCAGGACTGAGGTAAGATGAATCAATGTAGTGAGACAACCCCTTTGAGAACAACAAAGGTTTCCTACCTTGGGCGGAAGACACACACCATGATGATAAACCACCATAACACCATACAAAATACATTTAAAGGAGATCCAGGACACATTTATTTAAAAATATATGATACATATAGCTAGGCAACCTTTGGGAAATATGGCAACGTTGAAAAAGCACAAATGAATATAAAATGTGATTAAAATAGTCTTTTTATATGATAATGATTTTTCATGGCATCTGTAGTAGAATAATTCAGGAAACTTTTAAAGAACATTTAATGCATGCTTACAAAATAAAATGATTTTAAGTCTTCTCTAATTTCAAATTGTGGTAAAGTAAAATTTTATCTAAAAATGATAAATAGTGGATTGAGAATATAATGCTTATTACTTGTGTGCCTTTGGAGTATTGGGTCTTCCAAATTTCAAATCTGCAAAGAGTATATATGTGTCTAATAACATAGAGCTGAAGATGAGCTGGGCCAATTTGCATAATTTTATATTCTGACTAACATGACTCCACTATGTCTGAACTTTAATTGAATAACTGTATTTCTTTTGGCAGCATGCCCACCAGCAAGAATGTGCAGCAGCTGATAAACCAAATCAAACTTATCTGTAATTCTGTAAATTGTGACAAGAGTATAATCATTGACTTCTCAGCATACCAATCTGCTCATAAGCCTAGACATTGGAGACATTGATTAGTCTGTTTTACATCCTGCTCGGATAGAAGATCTAACACATAGTTTTTTTCGATTAATACTGCAGATTACAGTGAGCTCACTGGAGGGCAACAGGATATTTCAAAGAGGCCTTCTGAGGAGCTTCACGTTCCATGAGCACCAGCACCAAGTTTACAAAGTTTGATGATAAGGCTGTTAAATAGTTTTGCTGACTTGTCGAAGATAAAAATCTAAATTCAGTAAAGTATTAATTTATCCGCTACATCAACTTAATATGACTATTTAGTAAATAAAATGCTTTTTTGAGGTAATAGAAGGTAACTAGTCCAACACAACTTGCTTCATCAGATAGCAGCATGGGTATAGCCATAGCCATAGCAGCGCTATGGGGCCAGAGGTTGAGGGGACACACTTAGATACAAGAATATTGTTCCTTTTTGTAAGAAACAGGCAGTTGTTGGCTTTCTGCTATCTAGCACTAGTATTTTGGTTCCCTGATATATAGCGGTATTATTTATATCTTTATTTATTGCTGCTGTTTCAGTTTATTGTCATTAGGTGGTGGTGTCCATCTCATTTAGCTATGAATTCTAGTTACATCCCTGGACAGCAGCCTACTTAGGAGTTAATGGCCTATTCTTAGAATAAGCCACCTGTTTTACCCCTAATGAATAACACAGTGAAGAGGCTATGAAGCTTGCATGAAGGCTGAGTCCCCGTTTCATTCACATAGGCCCAGCGGCACATCTGAACAAGTGGCTACGCCTGGTACTGCTGCTAGTCCCATTTACTTGAGCAAATATTGTGGCCTCTTCAATATGCTAAACAGCAGGGGTCCAGGAGGCTAAATAAGACATCAACCGTAATATTTTGGAAAACCCCTTGAAGATGTCTATATGTTGCTTAGAAACATATTTCTGATATAATTGTAAAAAAGGTAACTGAATGTGTTGAATTCTAGTATGATTTTACTATATGGGCCTTACCCTGCCATAAGTGGATGCCAACTACCCATACTGGCATACACCAGTGAGCATCTATGGATATCTTTCCACTGCAGTATGATATAATGTAATCAGATTATTAAAAAGCAGCATAGTCCATTACAGAGCCCAGGAGGTGTTTGTGCTCAACCCTGAATAAAATATTGCATTTTGTTTATACCAATATAATGTTGTGGTAGTCTGCAGTCTCCAACCACCACACATATAGAAAAATGTACAGTGGCTCCTCAATTTACAATGGCCTTTGGCAGGGATGTGGAGTCGGTGCCCATTTTGGTGGAGTCATTTTACAATGGACTCCGACCCCTAAAATATATAATAAATTGGTACAGTTAACTCAATGCAGTGCCAAGAGCAAGAGGAATTGGGTCTTGCTAGTGCTACTGTTCCCAGGTCTTCAGCCCCATCAGATGAGGAGTTTAACTTTGAAAAGTATTTGGATGACATGGAGCAGGCAGAGCGTTGCCGTAGATGGAACAGATTTCAGCAACACTTTTCACTTGCTTTCAAAGAAGTAGAAGAGTTCAATCATTCACCAGAAGTGATTGTGTCTGAGGAAATTCTTTTAAACCCTGAGATTGTTAGAGATGTTGCCCCTGTGGTCACCACTTTGCCACCAATCCAAGTAAGTGTAGAGAGGCCATTCTCTAGCCTGGAAATAATGAGATCAGATGTGAGGTCATCTATGAAGGACTGTCTGATGGAGACAATACTATTTCTCAGAACAAATTCAGGCTGCATATCTCACATCCACTACAGCTTTGAACGTGAGACTCCATCATTTTATAGACAATCATCTTGGCCATCTCATACATAATTTTGACCTGCAACTATTTAACATTTACTTAGTTATGCAGATTCTTGTCATGTAACCGCATTGTTACTGTTTTGCTCCTGGTGGTGAGACAATCTTTTTCTTCTTGTATACTACAAATTACAACCTGTTCTCACATTTCTAATAACTCATTGTTTTTATTAGCTGATTTCCAAGCACAATGTCATGGTTGGGGTTTCAAATAGGGGCCCTCCCCGCATAAGGAGCCATACACGGCTTTACACAAGTTTTGGAAATATGCCCGAAAAGGTAATGAATCGAAAAAAAACCCTACCCATCAAGAAGGTGTTGGCCCAAAAAATATAAAGAAAAATTTTTGGGAACAAATTATTTTGGTAGCTGAGCCCCAAAAACAATAGTGCCCAGGGCTCTAAGTTAAAATGGCCCTTGGATGAAGGGGGGCCCCTTTTGGAATTTTGGAATAAAATTAATTAATTGGAAGAACCTGATGAAAGGGGAAATTGTTTGCCAAGTGAGGGTACTTCCCCCCAAATCGAGGGGGTTAATTTAATTTTGGTTACAGGGAAAGGCCTTCCAAGATGAGTTTCCAACTTTTTCAGTTTAAAAAGGGTAGGAAATACACAAGTGTTCCCTGGAAAAAACCAGTTTTAAAGCATTCACCATTTGGGAAGAATGATTAAATTAATAATGATGTGAGGTTTTGGGGTTATTGGCCTTTTCCAAAAAATTCCCAACCTCAATCCAAACATTTTGTGGATAATTAAGAAATAAGGCATGTATTTTTCCGTTTTTCAATTCCTTTTTATAACTTGGGAACCCCTTTTTATGAGAGGGTGGACAATTTTTTTTTTGGTTAAGACATGTGTGAATCTAATCAAGAGCCCAGAAGTATTCAGGCAGTGTTGAAAGCTAAAGGTAGATTTACCAAATACTAACAAAATAATAAAATATTGCTTTTTAGTAGCAAAACAGTAACAATGCAGTTATATGGCAAGAATATGCAGAACAAACCAGATGCTAAATACTTGCAAGTCACATTTATATATAAGATTTCTAAGATTATTGTCTATAAAATGATGGAACTCTCACAGTCAAAGCTGTAGTGGATGGTGAGATATGGCTGAAAGTCACAAGGTCAAAACAATGCTACCATTTTGCTTGTCAGTGTATGTTCTACCTAAATAACTTTATTTTATCATAAGGTGATAAAAAGCCTGAAGTTACCATTTTACTAAGTTATGACTTAACTATGTGCCATGTGTAAGGGAGTCAGGGAAATTGAGGAGTCGGAGCTTTGGCTTACCGGCTCCACAGCCCTGGTCTCTGGCTGCATTATTTTGACCATATGATGCTCTTTCCTGGAAAATTGTATCTTGAAATCACACCTCACATAAAGTGCCACAGGCAGTGCTGATCTGTGACTCATGTACTTAACTGGAAGATCCAATTTTAATAAACAGTTTACATATAAAACATCCATATTAGTGAAGTACATGCAGTGATTGGTGGTCTAGTAGCACTTCTCTACTGTAGATGTGTGTACTGCTCTTTACATGTGCCAAGATCAGCGGCCCCTTTGAGCACAAGATGAGGACAACCCTCTTTCCTTCTTTTCTGGTCCATTGTGTATAAAGTACATAACCCAAATAAAGCTCCTCTCCTCAAAATAGAAAGTAATATAAATGTAAGGACTTACTTTATTATTATTTATCTGCTTCATTTTCTTTTTTTCATTTGGCATTATGTTGGGTGACAGATTGGCGGCTTTGGAACGAATTTCCATTTTCCATAGAGTTATGGTTTTAACAATGTACAACATACAATGGTCATCCTGAAACCAATTAGTATTGTATGTTGAGGCACCACTGTATAATGTCCCAACTATTTATTACTTCAAACCAAGAAAAGACTGCATGCTAAAAATAGAGCTGCACATCAAATGAAAAATAATAGGTATACTTTATTTCATGTAAGGAATAAAACCAACCCTAACCTATAAAAAAAGGATTGTTTTTTATGTTAAAGATCTTGCAAAAACAAGTTACTTAGCAATATATGTCCATTAGCAGTGTCCTACCTATTCCTAGATATCCCCACTTGTATGGGCTACATCAGCTCCTCAGGTTGCTATAGCTACAGACCTGTCTGATCCAACCTGATAGGCTGCCAGCAGAGACCAGGGTTCTACTGCAGCCTAGTAGAGGTCAGTAAAAATGCCCCTGAATTAAAAATGAAACCAAGAAAACAGGACTGAGGTAAGATGAATCAATGTAGGGAAACAACCCTTTTAAAAGTTTCACAATAATCATGCCAGTTTCTGTTAGGAAAAACTCCCCTTCAGATCATTATAGTAAATACACTATAATAATGTACTAGAAATAGTAGCCAGTAAAGAAAAATACACATGTGAGCATAAGATGCTTACTACACCGCAATTAATGCACTAATACCCAAAGAAAGGGAAAAGGATGTAAAATACCACAAAATAGAACTCTGATCCAAAAAACTAAGTAAATGTCCACATGAGGGTAAGTGAACACTCCATCCGTATCACCGCCTAAAACATTGCTTTTCCAGGAGTCATTTATTGCTTCTTACATAGAATAAAATGCATTATTACAAAGTTACTTCTTTTTACAACTAAAAACTTTGATAAAAAATAAAACCCCTGGAAACACCTCAATAAGGACTGCAACTAGATGCAATCTGACATATTATAAGATGTTAGACAGTGCCACGCTTGAAATTTACAGGAAACCTGTGGTTTTCCTGATTTTTGTAGGTGAAATTTATTGGAAAATCAGAGACTCCATCCAAACTGCTATAGTCACCGTAGACGAAAATGATTCACTTCATAGTTTTTGCTCCTGGTAGGTTTCCCTGGGCTTGTGGGTATGTGATTCATACTGAATCATTTACGTTTACAGCACTTGAACTCATTTGTAAATGTGTTTTTGAAATTTCTGCCATGATGTCACCCGACCCTGTTTTTGATCTGTAACATCTTACAAGACATTTATAGTAATCCTCATTTTATGCCTTTTCACTTTTATGTGCCTACATAATAATGCAGCTCAGCCTACCGCTCAGATGTCAGAGATTACGACCAGAGGGTGCTCCTCCGCTTTCCCCAGAGAGTGAAAAATCAAGGCACGGCTGACTTCCTGCCAAGCAGACCTCGTTATTCCTGGGAATGGCACAGCTGCCACCAGTAAGTGGAATATTTATTAAAGCATGTAAAAATGTTGAACTTTTGTCACAAAGATAAGCCTAACACTGTTAGATATTAATCACCAATCAGGGACAGAAGCTGGGAAACTATATGCAGGCAAAGCAGACAAATTCAGGATCTTCATATGGTTCCCATTTCAAATTTTGACCCACCTGCTTAGAAAACCAAAGTCAAAGCATAAATTAACTGGAAAACAGGGCCACATGTATGAAAACTGTTTAGGTCTAAAACTCATTTTTTGCCCATAGGAACCTCTGGGCAAAAAAGTGAGTTTTAGACCTAAAACAGTTTTCATACATGTGGCCCACAGTGTCAAAAGCTGTGTCTGAGATTGCAGCTTGGCCACATTTACATGAACTATGCTAGGCTGTACCACAAGACCCAGTTCAAGGACAAAACAGACACTATGGTTACTTTGGGCAAAAGAGTGAGTTTTAGACCTAAACGGTTTCATACATGTTTCTATGTCTGGGGAAAATATAACAAACATTTTTGTCTAATTTTATAATTAGGTGATTTCTGCTACACTATCTGAGAGCAGATTATGAAATAGGATAACAGGAAGAATTCTGTGATAAAGAGGTGTCAATCACTGTGTGTGGGAGGGGTAAGCAGAACTCTAACTGCTTCTCCTAACAGTCCTATCAGGATTTACTCTGCTTTTTACTCAAAACTCCTACTCTAAATCATGGAAAACTATTCATATCCTGCTGTCAGGGTAACATAATCCACCTGAGAGATTCCCTTTAAAGGGATGTTTCCATCTCAGACATTAATTGCATATTGACAGTTTAGGCTGTAAATGCCTGATGGGTGTGGGTCTCATGAAGAGAAGGTCATGCTTGTCAGCCACTCTCCATTCATTTCAAGGGGAGTTCTAAGTACGGCTAAACATAATGCTGGGTTGTACTTACAGATCGCACAGAACAGAATTGAGAGCACTATGCAAGCATGACCTCCTCTCTATTCTGCATGAAGATTTTCAGGGGCACATTCTGTAGATAAGGTTGGACCTGCATCTATCAGAGATTTATGGTATATTCCAGTGATATGCTTTACATATGGGGACAACCTTTTAAGGTTACACTGACCTCGCCATTAGCATTGAATTAGATTAATAGATGAATTTATACAAACTTCTCTTTTCTTTGCACATCTTTGTTATCAATACATCATTACAACAAATCTATGAATTTCTTTTTCAATAAAATTGCTTCCCTACATTCCTGTTGTAAGGTGACACCCTTGGTAGTCATCTACCCCTTCTCTTGGCCCTGCTCACCTGTGCATTTGAGCCTTTGTGAGCATCACAACTGATGCACAGGTGATGACTAACTCATGTCATAAAAATGACAGAACCCAGATGAACCCAACTGTAAGTCAGTTAGGTCAGTCGGGTGCCAATAGCATGTGTGTTATCACTGATATGCCACCGTTTTATGGCTTCCAATAAAAACAGACACCATATCAATGGTGTGAACAGAGTTGAAGTCACTGAAGAAAAATCAGTAATGTAATTAAAGTAAAACAATCAATCAATCTTTGGATCAAAGTTATCTGACGGTGCTGAAAGTAAAAAACAAACTAAAGATTAGAAAAAGATATGTTTTAAACCAAAAAGGAAAACAAGAAAACATATAGGAAGAGATTGCACTTAATAAAATTCATATACTTTATGTAAAAACAGTATGTACCAAAAAACAGACTGCTACAACTAAAAATATTTAATAATAATACACCAGAAGCATCAGTATCCTATAGGTAAATAGAATATTTATAGCTACATTTACATAAAATACTTGTTATAAGATAAAACTGATTTTTTAATATTGTACCAATTATATTCCTGTATGTTATTTGTTCTTATAAGTTACTGTATATCAAAATAAGAGCTTTATATTTATGCACTCACATGCATTATGTTTATGCACAGTGTGACACCAATATATTGGGCGACGCCAGTTTTAAGGCGCATTAAATGAGTGTATAATGTGCCTGAATAAATAAACCTATCAAAAATCTGGCGTGTGGTATGCGTTGTATAGCATATTTAATGTGCCTAATTTAGGCGTATACCAAAAAAAGGCGCATAGCATATCATTGCCAGCATATTTGATGCGCCTAATTTACGCACATTTAAATTTGTTATGTCTGGCGTAAAATGCGCCTAGCTTTGGTGTACGACAGTTCATTTATATAGAGAATAGGGCGTCAACAGTTTTTTGGTGCAAAATACACCCCAAAAATGGTGCAGCCCTAATGGGACATGTCGTCCCTTGTGTATAACTGATATAAGGGACCTAAAACTATTATAGATATCATAGGTCATTTTGAAATTTAACTCTGTGGAATATTTACAATGGCACATATTGTGCTAAAAAAAAGTGGCATACTTGTAGGATAGCTTGATCTATGACATCATAAGCCAAAGGTTTCCCCTACATTTTGGTGAAATTGTTGCTGTAAACTAAGCCAAGTAACAGGTAATAGATTGTTAGACTTAGACAAGTGTCTAAAGACACATCAAATTTAAAGGGGTTTTGCCAGGAAGTGCCTGATCTGCTAAGAAGCAAATGTAAATAAAGCCAAGCTGACCTGAGGGAGCGAGAGACACAGCCAGAGCACAGAGCCATGCATAAAAAGTGGGATCAAGTCTGAGCTGAAATTTTTTGTTCATCTATCAAATCAATCAAATCTACAACCTTTTAAAATTTCCGTTGTTCTGTTTATAACAAACAAGGGAACAAAAACAACCTTTTCTCCACAGCAGCTTGAAAGCTTCTTCATGTTCCCTGTCATCAGATAAAGCAGGGATCTACTCAGATAATCACACTACAACTAGTGGATTCTGTATACAAAAGACAACATATTTCTACCTGGTGCCATGAAAGCTTCTTCAGCTCCCTTTCATCAGATAAGATGTGTGCTCTGCGCAAGCCCGGCCAGCAGCTCTTGTCAGGTCGTATCTAATGCAAGCTTTTAAGTAACTAAGGGCAGGTAAGACAGCCCGTAGCTCTCTCAGACTGCAATTTTTGTAATCACATATATTTAGAAAAGTGATTAAATACCTATTTTGGAGGATCCCACGTCAACATTACATTGTGGCAAAACCCCTTTAAGTATGAGACTGCACTAGTAAATCCGCCCCATAATCTGTAGTTTCTTGCACCTTTTATGATATTCTTATCTTTTGCATTAGAACACCCATCACCATAGAAATCACTTAGATATCGTCTTTCAAGAAAACCCCTTTTTCACTACATAAATAAGCTAGAACCAACAAGACATACAGCAGACAGTCCAATACAGCAGTTTTCTTATAACAATATAAAACTTGCTTGGAATTTTTGCTGTTGCGAGAAGAATTTCCATCCAATTTTGTTGTGCCCTTAGGGTTTGCTTTTGTCAAAGCTTTGTCACTCAACCTTAAAAATGCTGTATTTCAGAATGCTATCATAACTGTTTTAAAACAGGATATTATGAAAATGCTGAACTTCTGAACATCTGGATTTATACAGCTAAGTGCAATCTGGTGGCTGCACAATTCATTTTCCTATTTTGTGATCACTTCTTTGCTATGTTGAAATATTTGATGATGCACATCTATACTTCCAGACATTGAAGCAAACCTTTTTTCCAGTAAATGTACAGCCAGTTACATTTGCTTTCCTCATTCACTGTCTTCTACATTTTTGCTCTTCATTATTTCCAGCACAAGGAATAAGTAATTGAACATTTACCGACTGAATAGCATCAAACGTTAAATATTGATTAGGATGTTATTGTGCTAAAAAAACAATGGTTAGGGGCTATTAGACTGGGCAGCAGAAGTACTCCTAGTCTTCCAAGTTCAGCTGCCAAAAGCAGATTTTGGAGTCCATGACTGAGAATGTGGTCGTGCTTCTTTGAGGTGCCATGACACTATGCCAGGATAACCCTAAGACAATGGAATTTGTGTTACATGTAGATTTTGCTGTAGATTGTGCTGCCAATCCATTAACGATTTTTCCCCCATTTTGTGCAGATTTTCTGCTTTACATGTGAATAGGGTTCTGAGAACTACACTACTTGTGTAGTAGTAGGAATTGCTGCAGATTTGCCATGCGGAATCTACATGGCAAATCTGATGCATATGAATGTGCCCTGTTTATGGATTTGCCAGTGGACATTCTCCTTTTAACTCCATGTCATTTATATGTTCAGTATTTAATGCTTATTCTTGTCTTAATATATCTATACAGCAGTTAAAGGGGTTGTTCACTTGGAAAAAAAAAATTATTTCCATGTGGCCAAGGTGCAGGGTGGAGCTCCTCAAGCGATCTGCTCCTCTTCATTACCAGGTTCTTGTTCCGACACGCAGGAGAGGCTCGAGTTCCTTTCACTTACAATGGAGTGTAAGCCTCTCCTGTGTGTTGGGGTGAGATCCCATAAGTGAAGAAGTGCAGATTGCTGGGGAGCTCCTGCATGGCAGCCGCAGGAAACAGGTAATTGTGTTTTTATGCCTACTCTGACCCCATTTAAACATATTTTTTAAGTGGACAAACCTTTAAATATCAGTTATTTCACATGTAAAAGATAACATTCTGGCTCCATTGCCTTAAATATGGAAAATACAGCTCCTGCTTCAAAGTTCCTTGGCTTTCTAGTCATAACTATAATTTGTCTGTGGACACCTTTAAAACTTCCCAGTGCTTTCAAGCCTTCCTTTTTGTACATAGGTTAAATATTCAAACAAAAATAATAAGGTGGATGTCTCTTTCTTTTACAATAAGGTCACCTACCACAATATATACAGTCAGAGCTGACTGCCCACTTGGTGTATTGTATTTCTATTTGTTTTTAGTTACATGCATAAATATATATATATATATATATATATATATATATATATATATATTTATATATATATTCATTTATGCATGTAAATAAAAACAAAAATACAATATACCAAATAAACATACAATAAATAAAAGACACCAATATATATTCATTTATGCATGTAAATAAAAACAAATAAAAATACAATAAACCAATTGGACAGTCAGCTCTGACCGAGTCCTCCTCACTTGTATAAAGCCACAAGTGTGATGGCATATAAAGAAATAACCATCAGAAATACTTCAAGTTCTATTGCACAAAAACATAATAAAACTATAATAAAGAAATAGCATTAACTCTTTATTGGTTACTCTTTAATTGGAGACCTTGCTTTCTTGGTATACACCACTATTTATTGGTCATTGCCCAGACTGTTATATAGGTGTTGTTTCTTTCTTCTATTGTTAACTAGCAAGTCATACAAAAATAAAGAAATGTATTTACTTCTTGTTTATGTTATTGGCAGACATTACCACAGTATGGATGAGTTTAGCCACTATGACTTACTTGACTCACAATCACTCAGAAGAGTTGCTGAGGGACACAAGGCCAGTTTTTGTCTGGAAGATACTTCGTGTGACTATGGCTACCACAGGCGATTTGCATGTACTGCACACACACAGGTAAGAATCAGATCAATGAGAGACACTGAACACAAATAATTATTTAATTAAGTAGCTATACATAAAATACTGCAGTTATGGATGTGAATGGAAAGATATCATGTAAAATTAGATCAGCTCAATATAAGTTCACTAAAATACAAGAAATGTTAAACAAAAAGACTGAATGATGCATTTGTCCCTGAGGTCATGGATTTGTTAAACAATACTCCTTTATAATTGTCCAATTGTGTTAGGGAATTTCCTATTTGTATGTCATTAGGACAGATTCATTGGGGATGGAAAACAAAGATTTTGCTATATTAAGTATTCTATGAACTCTTATTGTCAAATTGACAAGAATGGCTTCATCCTGAGGAAAGAATAGACTGTTCTGAGGCTTGATCACAAGTAAGAGTTACTTGGCTTCATGCAATATGCACATTTTCCTATGTGAAGTGAAACCTCAGACGTTATTTGATCAGAAGCCATTTCTATTCAAGCCCAAAGCCAGACATTTCAAAAATCCCTTTCTGTAATAGCATCTACCACGTCTTCAGGGAAGCATGTATGTCCTACTTTCTGTAAATCTCTCCAGCCTCACATTACCCTAAAACGTGCCCGACTGCAAATATACAGCATAGATTTTTCTCTTCTAGTTTTGCGTTACAGCTATGGTCCATTAGTAATTGAGAATTAATTAGTTATTTTTCATGCATAACTACTTATAGAGTCATGGAAAGTGTATACACAAACCTAAGAATCAACTAGGCATGCTCTTCTGAAGCACAGTGCCAATATGCATGACAAATGCTATATATTCTTGGCATAACCACTCACATCTGACTTGAAAGTTGTATTAAAGGGCACCTACCACCACTATATTATGGGGTACTTTAATAGCTCTCCAAATATTCTGTGAGTTATGCTGGTTGATAAGGAATATTAAAGGGGTTGTCTAACCACAGCCAAAAGCAGCTTTTATTAATGCATCCTATATCTTCCTGGTCAGGCTGTATGTGATTAGCATATCAGCTCTCTCAGTATTCAAAGGTCTTCTAATTGCTCTGACATAAGAGCAGGAGATATTCATCTAAAGTCCAGAAAAGCAATTAGTCTCCTTTGGTTATGAGATCAGATAACACTAAAGCTCTTAAGCTGCCTGCAGTTCTGTCTGGGTGATGACATCATCCCTGCTATCAGGTGAGATAAAAAGCAGGGGAGAGCAGGTTGGTAACCTTAAGAAACCTGAGTGCACTCAAAGCTGATAAAATCACTTTTATCTCCTCAACAAGGAAAAATAAACTAATCAATGTATTTGGAAAACATCTTAATTTACTGTTTCCTACAAGTTGAAAGCTAATTTTTGTAGTGAGACAACCCCTTCAATCATACACGTTTCATATCAATTCAATCATACACATGCTCCTCTTAAAAATCATAGTTCTGTTGTCCTCAAAGCCACTGTACGTGATATTATAAATAAGATCCATCACCAGAATCTCTGTTGAAATCTCAGTGCTTTTCTCCTGCCATATGGCAAGTGACCAATGTAGCTGGATGTACTTGAACTGTCTTCATTTGCGCAATCTTGTGAGCACTGGAAAGGGAAAGAGAGTGCTAGAGATTTCAACAGATATTCTGATGATGTTGGAACCTGTTTGGGATGTCAATCACATATCAATGGACATGATTACAGTGGGGACCTGCGCTCCAGAAGAGTATATAGTGACACAGAGCACTGAAAAGACGAGTCCAGGCGAATTATAATACAGGGCGTGATCGAATATAAATTTCTCGTACTATTCCTAATCAGCCAGCATAACTAAAACCTTACAAGTAGAATATGTTTCCATCTAAGACATTTAGAACATATCGGTAGGCTATGTCATGAATGCTTGATAGGATTGAGTCTTAAGCTATGTTCACATGGCTTAAAATGGGACGTATTTCACCCTGAATTTCATGCTGCACTGCGTTAAATACGGGGTGAAATGCGTCCCAGTCATTACAGTAATCCACAGTTCTCATAGAGAACTATGGATTACGTCTCCTCTCCCTGCTCGGACAATACGACGAGGGCAGAGATAAGTGACATGTCAATTATTCACAGCGTATAAGCGACATGAATAATGAATGTTTATGGGGCCGCTGAGCTGCCGGCCCCCCCCCGCCCCGCCCCCAAGCACACGACATAATTGCAGGCGAAATATGTCCCGCAATTATTGCCATGTGAACCCTGCCTTAGAGACCTACACCTATCTTGAGTAAGGGCTCCCAAAAGTCTTCGTGCAGAGTGGAGAGTAAGTCTTGCTTGTGAGAACTCTCCATTCTGTTTTACAGGAGTTCGGCTGTCCTCAAAACTTCCATTGAAATGAACGGAGATTACCGCACAAAAACGACCTCCTCTCCGTTTTGCACAGATAATTTTGGGGGCCTAGTCACGATCAGATGTTTATGGCAGATCCTATAAATATGGCATAGAAGTGAAGATGGGAATGCCCTTTTAAAGAAACCGAAAAAACATGGTGGTGGTAGTTTAGAATACAAATCCAGGTAGAATTACTTTAATATACACATTATAGTTGCAATGTGACACACGCACAGACAATAAAACACTCTGATGACCTTGCATAAACTATTACTAAAACTATTTTTAATTATAAAGTCTGAAATTTGGGTTTAGGATCAAAGTAGATTGTGGAAAGTTAGACCAGGTTTGAAAACAGGTTATTACTATCCATTGTTATGTTTTAGGCTCTGTTCACATTTTATTTTCATACACATTGGAAGTAAAGGTCAGGAGTGGTCTATGATAAATGTATACAGTGTATCCATGGGCTAGAGGAGTGTCCTTTTAGTAGTGTTGGGCACTACAATTTGCCGCCTGTGGGAAAATTGGTCAACCATTTAGAAAACCTGCCAGTTAGACAGGAATAACGAAGTGAATCATTCATAAATTACTTATTCCAATTATGGAGAAGATGGAATGCGGCACTTAGGATACTTTTTCAGCATGACTTTTGTTCCAACATATAAGTAAGAAGAGGGTGGGAGTAGAGAGGATAATCAGGCCAATGGCCGTTTCACATAAATTACTTATTTATTCCTGCCTGACTTGCAGGTTTCTGATTGGTAGCCCACAATTCTTGTTAGGGAAAATTGGCTTGACCTGAAGTGCAACACTACCTTTTAGCATACACTGACCTGATACTCGTCAGCATGCCCATTTTTTTTTCCTCTGAAAGCGTTGTCCACTATGCTCACCTATGTAAAAGGCAAAGTAAAAAAAAAATGATGTGGTGAGCTATATATTTTTTCACTTTGAGTGTCTATGACCAAGTGCATCGTGTGTGTATTGTAGCACTGTAAAGACTCCCTTAAACAAGTCCCTACACCTTAATTTCTTAGACTCTATTTGTGACATAGAGAGGAAGCTGTATTGCAGTTGATTTTGAGCACAGTTATGCCATAATTCATCACACTGTCATACAGTGGATGCCTATGGGCAATGCATCCCTGACATATTTCTAAATTTATAGTTAAAAGCACTGCTGCCTTTTGTCAGAGAAATACATTGAGATACAATGCCTTTGCGAAATACAAAAATACAAAATTTAAATTTTTTAAGATACAATTGTGAAGTGGAACGAAATTTTTTGAATATTTTAAACTTTTGTAAACAATAAAAAACTGAAAAGTGGGGCATGCAAAATTATTCGGCCCCCTTAAGTTAATAATTTGTAGCGCCACCTTTTGCTGCGATTACAGCTGCAGGTCACTTGGTGTATGTCTCTATCAGTTTTGCACATTGAGAGACTGAAATACTTGCCCATTCTTCCTTGGAAAACAGCTCGAGCTCAGTGAGGTTGGATGGAGAGCGTTTGTGAACAGCAGTTTTCAGCTCTTTCCACAGATTCTCGATTGGATTCAGGTCTGGACTGTGACTTGGCCATTCTAACACCTGGATACGTTTATCTGTGAACCATTCCATTGTAGATTTTGCTTTATGTTTGGGATCATTGTCTTGTTGGAAAATAAATCTCCGTCCCGGTCTCAGGTCTTTTGCAGACTCCAACAGGTTTTCTTCCAGCATGGTCCTGAATTTGGCTCCAGCCATCTTCCCCTCAACTTTAACCATCGTCCCTGTCCCTGCTAAAGAAAAGCCCACACCATGATGCTGTCCCCCCCATGTGTGACAGTGGGGATGGTGTGTTCATGGTGATGAGCTGTGTTGCTTTTACGCCAAACATATCGTTTTGCATTGTGGCCAAAAAGTTAGATTTTGGTTTCATCTGAGCAGAGCACCTTCTTCCACATGTTTGGTGTCTCCCAGGTGGCTTGTAGCAAACTTTAAACGAGACTTTTTATGGACATCTTTGAGAAATGGCTTTCTTCTTGCCACTCTTCCATAAAGGCCAGATTTGTGCAGTGTACGACTGATTGTTGTCCTATGGACAGACTCTCCCACCTCAGCTATAGATCTCTGCAGTTCATCCAAAATGATCATGGGCCTCTTGGCTGCATCTCTGATCAGTCTTCTCTTTGTTTGAGATGAAAGATTA
Source organism: Phyllomedusa bahiana (assembly GCA_025379985.1). NCBI lineage: Eukaryota > Metazoa > Chordata > Amphibia > Anura > Hylidae > Phyllomedusa > Phyllomedusa bahiana. The sequence continues at coordinate 59,315 of JAODAL010001308.1, read as the reverse complement.
GAGGGACGGCTGGGTCTTGGTAGATTTGCAGTGGCCTGATACTCCTTCCATGTCAATATGATCGCTTGCACAGTGCTCCTTTGGAGGTCTAAAGTTTGGGAAATCTTTTTGTATCCAAATCCGGCTTTAAATGTCTCCACAACAGTATCACACACCTGCCTGGTGTGTTCCTTGGTCTTCATGATGCTCTCTGCACTTTAAACAGAACCCTGAGACTATCACAGAGCAGCTGCATTTATACAGAGACTTGAGTACACACAGGTGGATTATATTTATCATCATCTGTCATTTAGGACAACATTGGATCATTCAGAGATCCTCACTGAACTTCTGGAGTTAGTTTGCTGCACTGAAAGTAAAGGGCCGAATAATATTGCACGCCCCACTTTTCACTTTTTTTTTTTTTTTTTACAAAAGTTTAAAATATCCAATAAATTTAGTTCCACTTCACAATTGCGTCACACTTGTTGTTGATTATTCACAAAAAAAATTATATTTTATATCTTTATGTTTGAAACCTGAAATGTGGCAAAAAGTTGAAACGTTCAATGGGACTGAATACTTTCGTATCCTCCAGTTGTATTCCACAATGTAGGGTTGGAATACAAACAAAGCCTTAGACAATCTTCCAAAACTTTAGAACCATAGATTTTTTTTTTATTGTCAAACTAAGTACATAGATTAAATTAAATAATGTTTTGAGTCCATTTATGCTATAGCTCAACACATGCTAATATAATGGGTGCCCATGGGCGATGTATCCCCAATGTATTTTAGACTATACAGTGAGATACACCGCAGCCTTTCACTATAGAAATATGTTGGGATATCCTCCAGATATTACCCACAATGTAGGCTCAAAATATGAATAAAATAGGCCTTTGTGTGGTCTTCATCGAAGTAAAGGAATTCAATGAAATAATTTATAAAGGGCACAAGTTCTTATGAACGTGTTGTACTCATTATTCATCTTTTACCATATTTGTGGTATAGTATGTACTATACATACATAAGTCAAAATTAGCTCCAGAATTCCTTTGATCTTGACATGTTGGTATAAACAAGACCAAAAATGACCTAACATATCCCTTGTACTGAAGTAATTTAGATTAGGTTGTCTACATAAATGCCATTACAGAAGACATGTCTGCATTAGAAAATGCTCACAGTAATAGAGTTAGTGTCTGACTGGAACATATAAACTTGCCTGATTCTCAGTTACAGAACAGTATACTTTTTGAAAGTAAGCAAGGTCCAACCTCAAAATAATCCTCACACTATTAATATAAAGAAGAGATTAATAAAACCAGAAAATGGTTAATCCTGACCTTGGTTTCGGGGTATCCAGAAACCAGAAGTTATGTTCTGGTGATGGATCTTTCTGAATATGAGATTTTTTAATCTACAAAACAGTACATAAACTATGCTTTGGTAATCTTATGTTCTTGTATTAAGGGACTGAGCCCTGGCTGTTATGACACCTACAATGCTGATATTGATTGCCAGTGGATTGACATCACAGATGTAAAGCCTGGAAACTATATTTTAAAGGTAGGTGGAAATATTTTTTGACAGATTACTATAGATCAATATTTTGTATATTTACTAAAAACCTGTGATAAATGTATTTTACAGGTCAGTGTGAATCCAAGCTATTTGGTTCCAGAATCTGATTATTCCAATAACATTGTCCGCTGTGATCTACGGTATACTGGTCATCATGTATATACTTCTAGCTGTACAATATCTCCGTAAGTACATTTCCTCAATAATTAAACACAATAATAAGTCATAATGAACCAGTGTTTATGTGATTTTCAGAAATTCACTGCAACGTAAAAATAATAAAAGGTGGACTTTATTTCTGCACTATTGGTTTTATATACTGTACTATACTTTACTTACTTTTTATGTACATGTGGGGATTTCCTTCCAAGATGTATTTAGAATTTAACAGACATGTAACTTTTTATTGATGGATAGACCTAGTGTTTTGAGGAGCTTGATGGTTTAGCATAATGAAATCCTAAAAATGATGGAACATGACTCCATTGTAACAAAGTGAAACACAGACTGGCTTAATAGGTTTTGATTTAAAATCCTAAATGCAACAGATTTTGTTCTGTCTGGTTTAGATATCTTTCAACTCTTTTCCTGGATACAATCCAGCTAGAATTTTTTTTTTTTTTTTTTTTTACTAGAGCTGCTATTCCTCTGACTCACCCCTTAAAAACTTCAGTGCTACAGCTGCCTTGGTAATACTTTCATATAACAGGGTTTACAGCTACACTTGTAGATGCAAGACTCTCACGGGCCATTATGAAAAATAGGAGACAACTTATTTTGGGGGGTTGGGTGGGAAAATAGCACCATTCGATTATATTTTACTGTCCAGATCGCAGGATGTGTTCATAGGTAATGATATACCTTATTATTAAAATCAGTGCTTTAATGCACTGTCGGGAAAGACAAAATAGTTAAAAAAAAATTATATTATTTTTAGTCTACAGCTCCTATGCATCTCAATGATTCTAGACTACAAATAAACCCTGCGCATGGTATTAATCTGCATGCATGTGTTGCTCCCTTATTTGTGCCTCAATTTCTATTGTGAGTGTTGTGGAATAACACATGACGATAAAACTAGCCTCATCATGCTCCTATAAACCTCCCACAGCAGCTCTGGTACTTTTTATTGCTTTCTGCAAAGTCAAAAGTTTACATACACTAGGATTGCTATGCCTATAAACAATTTGGGACAGCCCATATGATGATGTCATTTCTTTGGAATCTTCTGATAGGTTTATTGGAAACATCTGAGTAAATTAGAGATACACCTATGGATGTATTTTATTGCACACCAGAAACACATTGCTTCTATGTGTAATATCATGAAAAAGTCTAAAGAAATCAGTCAAGATATCTGGAAGAGAATTGTGGACTTGCACAAGTCTGAATCATCCTTGGGTGCAATATCCAGATACCTGAAGGTGTCTCGTTCATCTGTACAAACAATTATACGAATGTATAAACAAGATGGGAATGTCTAGCCATCATATTGCTCAGAAAGGGGACAGGTTCTGTGTCTTAGAGAGGAACATGCTTTGGTCCAACATGCGCATATCAACCAAAGAACAAAAGCAAAAGACCTTGTGAAGGTGCTGGTGGAAGGTGCTGGTAAGTTTGGATTATCCACAGTGAAACGAGTACTGTATCAACATGGACTGAAATGCCACTCTGCCAGGATATGCCATTACTCCAAAAGAAACATAAAAGACAGATTAATGTTTGCAAATGCCCACAGGAACAAAGACCTACATTTTTTGGAGACATTTCCTGTGGTGTGATGAAATTATGTTTGGTCATAATGACCATGGTTACGTTTGGAGGAAAAAGGAAGAAGCTTGGAAGCCTAAGAACACCATCCCAACTGTGAAACACTGGTGGTAGCATCATGTTGTGGGGTAGTTTTGCTGCAGAAGGGACTGGTGCACTTCACAAAATAGATGGCATCATGACAAAAGAAGATTATGTGGCAATACTGAAGCAACATCTCAAGACATCAACCAGGAAGTTAAAGTTTGAGCAGATATGGGTCTTCCAAATGGACAATAACCCGAGGCATACTGCCAAACTGGTTACAAAGTGGCTTAAAGATAACCAAGTCAATGTTTTGGAGTGGCCATCACAAAGCCCTGATCTTAATCTTATTGAAAATGTATGGGCAAAGCTGAAAAGGCAGGTGTGAGCAAGGCGACCTACAAACATGGCTAAGCTACACAAGTTTTGTCAGGAGGAATGGGCCAAAATTCCTACCAACTTTTGTGAAAAGCTTATAGAAGGACATCCAAAACGTTTGACCCAAGTCACAAAGTTTAAGGGTAATGCTACCAAATACTAATGAAATGTATGTAAACTTTTGACTTTGCGGAAAGTAATAAAAATGCCTTAAAAATTTCTCGCTCTCATTGTTCTGGCATTTGGCAAATATAAATAATTTTGGTTCCTAATTGACCTAAACCGGGTAAGGTTTATTCTGATTTTTATGTCAGATAGTGAGAAAAACATACATATGTGTCTTTTAACATAGTGTAAGTAAACTTCTGGTTTCAACTGTAAGGCTATGTCACCTCCACCGCACAAATTTTCAGTCAGGTGTTTTCTAAAACCGCTGAAAAAACGACTCAAAACAGGTCCCAATAGACTTTAATATTAAAAACATTCTGTATTTCTCACAGAACGTATTTTTTTTTCTGCTCGTTTTTGCTGCTAGTCGTTTTTTGAAATATGCTGCAAAAAATTATAGAGCAGGGCAGACAATTTACTATTTGAGTCTATATAAAGCGCTGGACGTTTTCTGGCAAGTGTTTTTTTGCAGAAATCCATAGCATGCATTTCACCAAAAAAAAGCGCAAAAATGCACCAAAAAAGGTCATTTTTTTTCCAGAAGCTTTTGGTAAAAAAACCCTCAGTTTTATGAATGTTTTTAGGATTTGGTTTTCAGTTAGTTCTTTGTCCAGTGCCGTGTAGACCTAGCCTTAAGTCTACTTTCCAACAGGTGCAGGAGAGGGAAAAACATATGGGTCTGTAAGCCTCTGCATTGATTAAACAATTTGAATTAAGTCATAAAGAACAAGCATCCATTCCCCTAATTACTTTTAGATAAAATAAGAAGAGCTAACATCTTTTCCAAATTAGACATTAGGAAAGCTTACAATTTACAACAGACTAATTAAAGAGTCAACCACTTTGAATACTGTCTTATACCCTTCAGTCTCTGCAATGTCCCTGCAGTGTTCTAGCAATTTGACAGATATAATTTTTTTTTTTTTGTTATTGCTGTCAGCTATGTGGTGGTCTAGTGGTCTATCTGGCTAATATTCTAGGCCTCTCACCCGAACTGAGAAGACACTGGAGACATTTTTGCACCTGTTACATGTGCTGGAGAATCTGCTCTATGCTAAGCTTAGCTTGGAAATTGCCTTTTTACACTATATGATCTAGGACACAAACCTGCAAGTTCATCAAGAAGTTCTGAGGAGTTCTCAAGTGTACAAGATAGTAAGCAATGACAGAAATTAGACTCCAAGCATAAAAAAAGCCTTAAAACTACCAATAGTCTATTTTACTTATGCTTTGGGGGTGGTACTTTACCATTCAAACCCTTCAAAGCCATTCCTCATCGAGGAAGATTATTCCTTTGTAAGTGTAAAATATAAGGGAAAAGTCTTGTTTTGTGACTTTCTTTTAGACCTGAGAAAAATGACAGTACATTAGAATATGAGCTTATCGCTATCAGACTAGGTCTGGAAGATCTGTTGGAGGGAGCTGGCCATTCTATGATCACCTTCACAGATTACATAAACCTTCAGATTGTAAATAGTTAAACCAAAACAGAATGCTGGATTCTGTTCTTCTCCCGAATTCATTTCTCTCTTCATATATGTACTGCAGAGAAGAATGTCATGCCCGATGCCTGTCTCTTTACTTTGACCCTACAGACCTTTCATCTCTGGCACCATTTATTATTATTGTTGATAGAATTATTTCTGCAGCACCAGTTGATCTTCTTAAAATTCCTCCGAGAAATATTTTCAGTCTACTGGCTCATGTAAGACAAATTCTCTCCCAGGGCCATTCTTTCAAACTAACTGGCCATTTCAGTGTATGTAAGGCTATGTCTCCATTGCAAACATTTAATACAGTTTTTTCAGTGTTTTTCGTTTTTTCCACCGAATGTTTTTTTTCTGTTCATCGTTTTTTTAAATATGTTGCAAGAAAAACAATAGAGCAGGGTAGAAAACTTACTAGTGGAGTCTATGTAAAGCGCTGGGCATTTTTTGGTGCATTTTTACATAGTTATTCTAATGCGGTGCATCTCTGAAAAATGCACCAAAAAAACGGTCGTTTTTTTCAGCAGCTTTTGCCAGGCAGTGGACAAAAAAAACTCAGTTTTATGAACATTTGTAGGATTTGGTTTTCAGTGAGTTTTTGTCCAATGCCGTGTAGACCTAGCCTAAATCTTTGAAGTTACTCTCTTGTCAATGTTAGGGCATGTCCCCACGACACAGGTTTTCGGATGTTTTTTCAGACGGTTTTCGGCTTTGAAGACAATCTGAAAAACCGGCCGCAAACTAGCACAACGGGGATCTATGGAAAACCCCACTGCACGGGTTTTCCGCCCGGCGGATTTTCAGTCCGCGGGCTGCCCGAGATTGACCATGCACATTCTTCCGTCCGGTTTTCGGACGGAATATGCACATGTAAATTGATAGGGGGAAGGCTTTTCTGTGCTCATCGCAGAGAAAAGCTGTCCCCCCCCCCCCCGCGTCCGTGTGCGCAGCACACAAACCGGACAAATACCGGTTGGATAAACCGACCAGTAGTTGTCCTCTGTTGTGGGGACATGCCCCTTATGGGTTCACTTTATCCCAAGGTGTGAAGTGGTTTGTCCTACTTGTGCACACAATTTGGTTTCTCACTAAAAGTTTCACTAGATTGTTGCAGCTTTTGTCTGTTCCAGATTATTTAAGAACAAATATTGCCATAGACTTCATTACTGATTTACCATGTTCCTTGAACTGTGCAGTAATCTGGGGTGTGGTCGACTTTTTTTTCCAAGATGTGCATATTATTTCATTACAAGGCTTACTCTCGTCTTGCCACCCTGTACAGCAAGTTAATCTTCTGCAAGGTTTGCTTTGCAAATTGTCTCCAAGAGAGGGGCCCAATTTCCTTTCACAACTCGTAGCCTTTGCCGTGTCTTGTAAGTCATCCTTGCTTTCTACGTTACAAGTACTATTTGGACCCTGCTTTTTAAACTGGAGGGGAGAGCCATTAACAAGCAACTTGAGCCTCCTGTGTATTACAGCTGAAAGGTTTCTCTGTAATACTAAATTTTCCCTGCAGCAAACTGTCAGACAGTTGCCTCTGCTGGGAAATTCAGCTGTTTACGAGTTGTGGCATATGTCTCCTACAACTGTATCAAAGTTTATATGGAATTGATACCTTACTGCACTGGTTATCTGATTTTAAATCCCAACAAAAGACATTGTAAAGGAAAGACATTGTGAAGTCAAGATAACTTCCTGTTGAATATATCAATGCGTTGTCAAATTTTGTTACATCAATATATTAAAAAGTTGTCTGGCCAGAGATAAATTATCCCTTAAAAGGGTGTTCTCATTATAGGCTTTCGCAGGCAGCTGAGAGGTTTCTCTCTGTCTTACATTTTGAAATCCAGGGGTGGGTCTCGACTCCCAGCAAGGCATGTCTTCCTTCATTGAAGAGTGGTGACATCATACCCCTCCCTCCCCAGTCCTCATTCTGTTTGAGCAGAGAGAGTAAGAGGATGTCATAGCTCTGCAGACCTCCTGCAATGGTCAGTTCTCATGCCTGCAGAGCTGTCACCTCCCTCCATAAGCTCTTTGTAACCAGAACACCTATAATGATGAAAAATTGTGAGAATTGCTCAGATCCTTCACATAGAGCTATAACTGGACTCTCCTCTAAACAGATACAAGCTCAGGCACCCTGCATCATACAGATCAGGGGGAACACACAGACTGCCAGAACTTGCACATAGAGCTATCACTGGGAGAGAAATAGAGACAAGCTTAGGCAGCTTACACAGCTCAGAGGGCAGCGAGTACAAAGAGTGCAGGACATCCAATCACAGCACAGGGGATGTGTGACATCCAGGGGTTGAACTAAATACTAGGCAGCCAATCACAGCAAAGGGGGCATGGCCCAACCCTAGGCTTCAGATTTAGCTCTAGACACACAGATTAGCTAATAGCTGCTATACTAAATTATTTAGGTAATACAAATAAATTACAGGAGTGCTTATTTTTACTGTCCCCATCACTACAGATACAGTGGTGAAAAAAGTTATTTAGTTAGCCAACAATTGTGCAAGCTCTCCCACTTAAAAAGATGAGAAAGGCCTGTAATTGACATCATAGGTAGACCTCAACTATGAGAGACAAAGTGAGAAAACAAATCCCAAAAATCATATTGACTGATTTGGAAAGAAATTATTTGCAAATTATGGTGGAAAATAAGTATTTTGTCACCTACAAACAAGCAAGATTTCTGGCTCACAGACCTGTAACTTCTTTTTTAAGAGGCTCCTCTGTCCTCCACTCATTACCTGTAGTAATGGCACCTGTTTGAACTTGTTATCAGTATAAAAGACACCTGTCCACAACCTCAAACAGTCACACTCCAAACTCCACTATGGTGAAGACCAAAGAGCTGTCGAAGGACACCAGAAACAAAATTGTAGCCCTGCACAAGGCTGGGAAGACTAAATCTACAATAGGCAAGCAGCTTGATGTGAAGAAATCAACTGTGGGAGCAATAATTAGAAAATGGAAGACATACAAGACCACTGATAACTCCCTCAATCTGGGGCTCCACAAGATCACACTCCAAGAGGTCAAAATGATCACTAGAACAGTGAGCAAAAATCCCAGAACCACATGGGGGACCTAGTGAATGACCTGCAGAGAGCTGGGACCAACATAGCAAAGGCTACCATCAGTAACACACTACGCCGCCAGGGACTCAGATCCTGCAGTACCAAATGTGTCCCCCTGCTTAAGCCAGTACATGTCGGGCCCATCTGAAGTTTGCAAGAGAGCATTTGGATGATCCAGAAGAGTATTGGGAGAATGTCATATAGTCATATGAAACCAAAGTAGAACTGTTTGGCAGAAACACAACTCATCGTGTTTGGAGGAGAGAGGATGCTGAGTTGCATCCAAAGAACACCATACCTAGTGTGAAGCATGGGGGTGTCAGCATCATGCTTTGGGGCGGATTCTCTGCAAAAGGACAAGGACGACTGATCCGTGTACATGAAAGAATGAATGGGGCTATGTATTGTGAGAATTTGAGTGCAAACCTCCTTCCATCAGCAAGGGCATTGAAGATGAAACGTGGCTGGGTCTTTCAGTATGACAATGAGCCCAAGCATACCGCCAGGGCAATGGAGGAGTGGAGTTGTAAGAAGCATTTAAAGGTCCTGGAGTGGCCTAGCCAGTCTCTAGAGCTCAACCCCATAGAAAACCTTTGGAGAAAGTTGAAAGTCCAGCGACAGTACCAAAACATCACTGCTCTAGGGGAGAACTGCATGGAGGAATGAGCCAACATACCACAAACAGTGTGCGCCAACCTTGTGAAGACTTACATAAAACGTTTGACCTCTGTCATTGCCAACAAAGGATATATAACAAAGTATTGAGATGAACTATTGTTATTCACCAAATACTTATTTTCCACCATAATTTGCAAATAAATTATTTCCAAATCAGACAAAGTAATTTATTGGATTTGTTTTCTCATTTTGACTCGCATAGTTGAGGTCTACCTATGATGTCAATTACAGGCCGCTCTCATCTTTTTTCCCCCCACTGTATGATCTTTGTAAAGAGAAAACCCCTTTAAGGTTGTCTCAATACAAAGTTCTTTTAATTTGGGGCAAATGAAATATGTGATAATTATGCCACACAAGGATGTACAATCACACCATCTACATGCCCCCAAAGCACTTACTGTGGTTGCCTGACAAAAAAAAGAAAGTAGTAAACGTGATTGGACATTTAGTTTACATCCACATGGCAAGGGTTTTTGGTCAGATTTTCAGATGATGTTCTCATTTGAAAACCAATCCTTCAACCCTCCACATACACTTTAATAGAAAATATGCCCAGTAGTTCGTTTTTCTACTGGGTGGATCTTCATACCGCCAGCGTTCCGAAAAACTCGGAACATGCACAATCTTGTGCCCGGTTTTCAGGCGGTAGATGTGCTATTCAATGTTTACGGGGAATGACCGAATCTGCAAACTGCGGACAGAACTGTCCACCAAAACCATCGAAAGAATACTGTTCGGATTATTAAACAGACTACAACCGGTATTTTATCTATGCCGTGTGACCACCCTTAGGATACCTCCACTGAAAATAAAGAAAGCTCTAACAGTAAGGCACTGTTCACAATGCACTATAGTTGTTGCATATACATATATGCAGAATGTAGGTAGGTATCTTTGTAAGCTGTTATGTACTAAAAGTTTTAGAATTCCAACATAGATGCCTCTTCTGAGCTGCTGCTAATTAGTACCTTTTTTGTAAATTAGCCAGAGCGGATTCACACTTATGTGCAATATTTAAGTTCTATGCATAGGTACCAGATATTATACACATCAGTAATATATTTGGAGAGTAAGGTGGGAGGTATGGTAACAATAGAAACTTATAAATTGCTTACATTATTCATTCGTATCTTACTAAATTATCAGACTTACTAGAAAACTTATCCAGCACTATTTGTGAAGCATGCAGAAATCACACTAAAGCAAGTACTGAGTTCTAAGACTTAATGTAATGTCAAACATCTGGCGGATTAGGATTACCTAACTAGGCTTGAACATGGGTGGCTTTTATAAGACTTTATTTTAAACAAAATGTAGCATCTTCTGGCATCCAGTAAAAATCTTTTAATTTTGCTGGCCCTCGATATTATGTTCTACCAACTTTATGCCCTTAAACGCTATCTGTCTACTGGGGTTGGAGACTGATGAGAAACCTTAGTGTTTTTAACCTACAACCTAAGAACAGAGACATGGACTTCACTGCAGAAACTTCCAAGTTCGTTATTCTCCAAAATAGTCTCCAACAGTGGTAGAATAGCAACAGTAACAAAGACACGGATTAGGAACAAAGTCTACATCAGAACCAGGAGCAGACTACAGATAGCAAACATCCAATTTAAATGACAAGGCTGAACATGGTCAGGAACATAGCAGAGGTCAGATCCAGGAGGGCAAGTACCAGAAGAAGTGTCCATGAAGAACCCATGAATATGTACTAGAAGTAATTCACAAGGTATTCAAGGCGGTAACCAAGGATGAGATCAGGAACAAAACAGAGGTTAATAATAAAAACAGACCAAAAGTACAACAATATTTTACAACACAGCCAAAAAGTTAAATAACTGGATCATATGGTAAAGACTGTGAGATCTGTCTAGGTTTAGACAGCAGGCATTGGTGAGTTCATCGGTAACCACTGCAAAGCTAAAGAGCTTAAGCCCAAGAGAGGAGGTATGTAACATTTGGTAAAGGCAACTTTTTTTTTTAATAACTTTTCAATTTTATGTTATCACTAAACTGCTGTCTAAAAAGATGCAGGATTCTTCAAATTCTGCATGTAATGAAGTCATTTATACAACAATGCATATACAAATAGAATAGCAGCATGAGCTTATCGCTGGAATGCCGGGGACATTAAGGGCATATTAACATGTCGACTTATTAAATTGGAAAAAAATGCCCTGAATTTGAACTTTGCAGAGGCAGTTTTCGCCTCGGAATAGGACACTGTTTAGACTCATATAAATGTTATAAATACTTGCAGTAGCATTTTAGAAAGTCTGCGTGTGCTTAGTTCAGTCCTGTTTTATCGACTTATTATTATAAGAAATTCCATTTTGGTAGTTGGAGATAGCGTCAGACCTAGCATCTACATGCAAATCTCTTACTAATATGTGACTGCAAGTATTTATAACATCTATCTACTAAAGATTGGATATGTATATTAATAAACAGAAATAGTTGCAATATATACTGATTTACGTGCAATTAAGACACTGCTGGACATATGCCATGACTGCAGGGTCCAGTTGCTGCTGGCTATGCTTTTGTGTTACCCTTGGGTGTGATGCCCCACCACAGTCACATAATTATGCATGATGCATCACAAAGTCATCCTGTAAACACCAGAGTAGCATGAAGTTTATGACAAAGTTTATTATTATCAATTTGCAGAAGTGCAAAGGTGTTTTCTCATCATCTGAAAAGAGGGTTTGAAGACTCAAAGGGTAACAAAACCAATTAAAATGTCCCCTCCATTTTTTTAATGGGCAATATGAAGACATGATGTTTTATAGGACATCAACATCTTGTTGCATCCAGAAAACTAGAAATAAAATGGAAAAATGAACTACATTTCTCTGGTGTAAAGTAGAAATGTGAAGCATTTCTTTAAAGTCTTGTTTCCATGGACAAAGCCAGTATCTCGTATATGAGTGTACCTTACTGGCAAGCTTAGAACCACTTCTTTTACGAATTTGGATACAAAATTCACTCTGATTTTTTCCATGATCTTAAAAACAGCATTAGCACTCATATAAAGAGTCTGGGTCCCCCAGCCAAGCCCCTTGTGGTATGTTCATACTTTGGTGAACAAGTTGCACACATTCCACATGTTTTTGTTGCTTGTTAAGTGGGTATTATTATAACGTAATCTGTTTTTCTTTTCACAGCTATTAGACTGCAGTTCAAGGTTTGATTATGTTGGAGTTAACAAGTCATGGATTCAGTTGGATGTAAACACTTTTCAATGGAAGCATATGGACTTTGACAAGAACATAACTGGATTTTAACCACATGTAACAAAATTAGCACTATTTTAATATATACAAGTATATTTTTCTGATACAGAGCAATACAATATATGCTACAGTGAGGCACAATGATTATTGTAGGAGTGACCCAGCTTTTACCTTACAAACCTCAACATTTGGAGTATCAGTGATACTAATATTGAATTATGTACAATAGAGTAAGAAAATACCATGTAGAAAATGTTGATGGCCAACTTAAATCAAACCAATCATCGATAGTAAATATAAAGCCTACTATCCTGAGAACCAAGTGGTTAAGCCCACAAATATTGTAAATCATAAAGAGATCGTACCGGGTTAACTTAAAGTATGTAAAATCTAGATGAAACTTATGAAAAAAGTACACTATGTACAGTAATATTTTTCCTAAGCTATGGAGATGACATACCATACCTTCAGCATTGCATGTATAGAGTTTCTAACAAATTACATAGGGGTGAAGCCTTTTCATGCAGTAAAGATATTTTCACCATATATGATGGCTGTTTTTACATAATCTCTGGAAATGAATTAATGGTCAGATTGCACTACTGAACTGAATGGACACTACTGAAACGGTAATGGGATTTCACTAGAGGCTCTTTGTTAAAATATGAAGTGTGTTTTCCTGTAAGTAAATGCATATCAAAGCAGTTGAGGAATTGCGTAAGTGTCCTGTTTCTACTCTTCATGAAGAAGAATAGATTGAGGGCTGAACATCAATGCAGATGATTTGCAATAGTCAAAACCTAAATGAAGAAATATCTTATTTACGTGAAGTTGTGCCAAAAATAGGCATTACTGTTACCCCTTACATATTTGAGCCTCCAACTACTATGTGCAATTTATTATACTAGTGTTGTTTTGCACAGGGTGCAACTGCAATCCCGTCATGCCAACACCCATGAATTCAATTATAAGACAGTTACATTATAAATAAAAATGACTAAAAGGCTATGTGCTCATTTGCAGCCAATTTAATAGCTTCAAATAATCTAAAAAAAAATCAAGCAGCCTTGCAAATCTTTTAAAGAATTTTTTTAATCACCAAAAGCACCTAGGCAGAAGTCAAGTAGACACTATATATATATCATAGTATGTAAACAAAAAAATAATCAATCAAGAAAAACAGGATGCATGTGACCAAAACAAGTGTGAACACATGGGTACAGTCTTCACAAACTAAATAGACATTAAAACTTGGCTTTCAATGAAGCTCCATAAAAACAACAGAAAAGAAAAATTATAAAAAAAAACAGAAAAGAAAAATGATAACTGTACAGCACCAAACCATAATCTGCCGTCTTGTGTTATCTGCTTCAATCTGTGGGTAACATGAGGTTGTAGAACTAGGCTACACAAGGTTGTAGACTGTAACCATGAAAGCACATAGGTCTGCATTAGAGCTTTATACAAGAGAATGTAGACTTTTTTTCAACAAAGACTATTTGCAAAAGTTGCTTTTTTATTTTTCTTTGGATGCAGTTGAACAAATAAATATGATGGCAAATGTGTAAATAACCCGTAAGTTTTTAAAAAAAAGATAAATGTGTGACTCAAGTGTTAAATGACTAAGCTTTGCACACTTCTACCCTAGTGTGTTTTTATCAAGGCCTCCACCAGTATCCACTTCTAAACAAAAAAAACTTTATCAACCTTAATTTCTTTTTCTAGTTATTAGCTAGGTAAAGGTGGCGTTCATACCAGTAAAAAAAAAAATACAGCCGTCAATACGGACTGGTGTATACCAATGTGGGTTAGTAATAGTCATTTTGATGTGTTTTAGTGTTGTCTCTTGTTGGAGTAAATCTGGAAGGGAGAGGCATGGACCGCATTTACTCTTGTTGGAGTAAAGCTTGTTGGCGGACATTTGATATTCCAGACAATAGCAAATTTATACCAAGAGTAAATGTAGTGCTGATGAAACAGGTTAGACATAGGATGCATATGTGTGCAGAAAAAACATCTCTTAAAATAGGGCATTTTAGAATGTATATCAATAATCAAATGTAATTTGCACTAGAGCATTGCACATTCAAACAAAAGTGTTCTTAAATTCTTTAAAATACTCTATCCTTTAATATATCAGTTGAGCAACTCTAATGGTGCTACCCTCCTCTTTGTTACTTTTTCAAATTGTTACCTGGTTTCATCTGTGTTCAGGGCCCTGATTTATTAGCCACAGCAAAAAAAAAAAAAATGGTTACGATGTGGGTCTCTCACTCTGGATGATCATTACATTCATAAATAAAGCATTACATAATTCTAAAGCCCCATTCACATCACATTTCTGCTCCGCTTTCGTGATATCTACTGGGGTACCATGAAAGATTTATCCTAGCAGATATCACAGCAAGGCCAAGACCGCAACAGAGATCGATAGGGCAAAAGTAATATGAACTGAATTATGTTTGCCCTGCTAGCCGTAAGTATATGGTTTCTGCATCAAACATGTGGTAGACCATGCTTTTGTATCTGATGCGGGAAAGCCTATATGTTTGGTAAATAGGCAAATGTACATGGATACCCCGAAATTGGAGCAGAAACGTGATGCGACTGGGGCCTTACAGAAATCAATGAGCTGTACTACTTTTATTTTCCTGTGAAGAGCTGCAGAGGAAGTGAACAATTGCTACTGGGTTCCTTAAATTACAACTAGTTCCTGGAGCTCCAAGCACCAGGATGGCCCTGTAAACAGCTTATCATTAGGGAACACGTCAAGCAAAATAGTTGTGTGCAGCAGGAAAACCTTCATGAAGATCCAGTTCTCTCTATCTTGTCTACCAAAAAAAAAATATAAAAAAAGGAAAAAAATAGCACTTTAACTGCTATGTGTGAACCAAGCCTATTGTGTTTCCCTTTGTCCACCTGAAACTCGGTGAACACTATAGGCTAGACAAACAAGCACAAATGACTTGACACTATTTTGGTCATATATACAACTGACAAGCTACAACTAATCTGTTTGTTTGTTACGGAATATCATTTAAAACATCACTTGAAAATATCACTCAAATTGTAAGGAAAAATGTTATTGAACTTTGCTTCCATGGAAGAAAGTGTGTTAAATGGTGCTTTAATTGTAACTTGAATTAAATCCATACAAGCCTATGCTACTTAAACAGAGAGCTTTATGTTTATTTTGCTATACTGTAGATTTGGTGACACAACTTGACTTTGCTTTCGACTCTTGTTTGCTTATAAGAAGATGAACTTTAAAAAAAACTTTATTCAGAAATCTCATATTTATAACACAGGCTACTTTTCTAGCATACTGTCATGGTTTTCTTTTGCCTGCCTTCACTATGGTTGCAAATTTATGTGAAAATGACTTGAATAAAGTATTTCAAGATTTTCATAACTAATAAGAAGGCTTGTTTATATATAAGAAACTGTAAAACAATTGAGTGGAAATGTGTTATTGTTCTTAACATTATTCAGGTTCTACTTGTATAACATGAGTGTGGTGATATGCTATACTATTATATGCTTTGCCCCATGCATACAGCATTGCTGCCTGTGTACAGTGCAAGATGCCCCCATGGCTCCTTATCAGAGAACCCTGGACACGCCCTGTGCAAGCATATTGTTCCTCAGAGACACAACATATTTTATAGTAAAACTGTTGACATCTTGACCCTCTCATAGCCTCTGTCGAGGTTGTGATCAATTTTATGGTGAGAACACATGGATCAGAGCCAAAGTGAGAAACAGCTCAACTTTCCAAATCTACACAAACTACAAACACTTTGGTCTTTCCTATGTCCGTGTTATCTCAAGAATGCTACTCCCACGCCTATAATGTGATGGGTGGATTAGTGTACCAGGTGAAGATATGCTAAAGTAGGAGAGTCTTTGGTGACCACAATGCTAAGGTATTTTAATAGTGCGCCTAAGCACATCTTTACACCATGACCATATTCTCAACTAGCTTATTATAGAACCATAGGGATTCGCTAATCATAAAA
Organism: Phyllomedusa bahiana; assembly: GCA_025379985.1. Classification (NCBI taxonomy): domain Eukaryota; kingdom Metazoa; phylum Chordata; class Amphibia; order Anura; family Hylidae; genus Phyllomedusa; species Phyllomedusa bahiana. Next base: position 42,897 of record JAODAL010001308.1, on the reverse strand, counting down.
TACAGATTGCATTTCTCTTACACTATTAAGGCAGATTTAGAAATGTAACTCCAGATACAGCTGAACCTACTTCATAAATGATCTTACATCTCACATATTTCTCTAGGTTGCTTATAAATCTGAGCAGTAATTATGGGGTTCAGCAGGAAAAACAAACTTCTTACAGATTCAATATGTGACTACAGCTCTCCCTATATAGTTATGCAGCTCTCTTGTACCATTAAAGGTGAATGGTAGGAATGTTGCTGTAGGACCCTGCTGAGCCGGTCAGCTGAAGACAGAGTGAGCAGATCTGAGGCAGACAACACTGTACCTTGGTACCTGTAGGTGGCCAAACACAAGCTTAGGAAGAAAGTCCCTGATGCTGAACACATCCATCTTTACATTAAAGGGTTTCACTACTTTGGATAATCCCTTCTTGTGAGGAGGGATCTTTGACAACAATGTTGTTCTATGTTGGTGCCTCTGCCATTAAGCTGTAAATGAACACTTAGGGCATGTTTACACGGCGGTTTTGGCCGCGGGTTGCACCGCGGTTCTCGCGGCCTAAACCTCGTTGAACTGCGCCGCAACTCGCGTCTCCCGGCGCGGGTTTGCGGCGCAGGTGGTGGGCGTGGTCTCGGCGTGGGAGGGGAGTGGTTAGGGGCGCGGCTTGCGCCGAGGGTTTGCCCCCATGCAAATTAATAGCAGGGGGCAAACTGCGCCACGAGCTGCGTCCCAGCAGCGCACCATCCGCGGCGACACCGACTGCAGCACCGCGTGCCCGCCGCGCAGAGCACTCCCTGTCAAGAATTGCGGCGTGTGAATATTAATGCGGTTTCCAATAGGAAATCATGTTAATAAACTAAGTGTGATTTGGCCGTGGAAACAGTGTCAGAACCCGCGGCCAAATCCCCTGTGTGAACAGGGCCTTACTGACAGATTTTCCTACCAATTTCCCTGCTGAACCACCACACAGGAAATCGGCCATTGTACAGTGCACATTCACATCTATGGTCTGTCTAATACAGTACAGTATAGGTCCTCCAGAGTGATAGACACTCATTGTAATATGTCTTCACTCTACCCAAAATATAAGATCATAAACAGAGGACCTGTATCCATCAACTTAGAATTTTATTATAGGGAGTATGAAAATGTTTTTTTTTTTTTTTTTTAAACCAGAGAACCCATTAAAGGGGTTTTGCCAAGAAGGGATTTCCTCAGCTAACAGGCTGAATTTGAGCCTTGAGACCTGAAAAGAGGCGCGTTGCGTTTCTGTGTTTAAAAAAACAAGTACCTCCTCTGTGATGTCATAGCACCACCTCCCCTGCACGTTCCCGAGGCTCAGTCTCAACATTGTTTTGCTACATCACAGAGGAGAACTATTGTGCACAAGTTAATGGGTTTTGTTTTATGCCTCTTATCTGCTCGGGAGAGATTAGCTAAGGGCAGGCAGCTTTCTTTCATTCCTTTTTGGACACAGTGAGCCAAGAGAGCGTCTGCAGTTTTACTAAGATAATTACATTACAACCAGTGCATTCTCTAAACAGGAGACAAAGGATAATTTTTCCACAGTCCCTTTAAAGCTGCAGGGAGAGGATGGGTGGGTGAAGGGCTGCTCAGGGAGTGTCTGCAATCTTTACTCTGATAATTACGTAAGAACAAGTGGATTCTCTATACAGGAGACAGAGACTTTTTCCCCAGCCCCGTAAAAGCTCGTTCATGTTCCCTGCCAGGAGATAAGAAGTGCAGACAATGCAAGTGCGGCCAGATCAGTGTCCTGGTCGTATCTAATGTAAACTCTCAGGTAACCAAGGGCATCTTAGTCAGGCTGTAGCTGTCACAGGCTTCACTTTTTTTAATGACATATATTTAGAGAAGTGATTAAATACCCATTTTGGAGGATCCCATATCAACATTACATCGTGGCAAAACCCCTTTAAAGCACACAGCTATATTACAGCTGTTTTGTTCACTGCCATCATAGACCATCATTCCGCACAAATCCAACAGAAAGAGTGTAAGGGTGAAAAAACATGGGGAAGATGAAGTGTGGACAAGAACTACATGAGCCACGTTGCCCTTGAGTTTTTAACTGGCCTGATTTGTTGCATCACCAACTGGCCAGTCAACAGCGGCAAGGCTGTGAAGCCAAGCAAATGTTACCCAGTATTAATGGTGTTTGTTAAAGTGGTTGTTAAACTTGTAACAAAATCAAACAAGCAGCCATTAAAATAGGGGTAAAAAAACACAATACTCATCTTGCTCCTTTTCAGCGCTGTTTCTCTCCAGTCTTCTGTTGTCTTCTGTTGTGTTGGCTACGAGTCTGATACGTTTTTTTCAATACATTTTTTTTAACTGTCTTTTTTATTGATTAAATATTGAATAAAACATACAAATCAGTTGCAATATTACTTGGAGTAACACAGCAAAAGGTATCAAACTAAAAAAATATGTTTTCAAAACATATCTAATTGCATTGTATTAAAAAACATATTTCTTGGAAGAACAACATAGTAATTGTTAATATCTTTGATACCGCAATGGAACTCTTATGAGCAGAAAACATATAAGAAATTAACAGAGAACAAGACACAAAAAGATGGATAAACTAGTATAATTCAACCAAGAAAGGTTACATAGCACGTCGCTGAACAACATGAAAGTTAGATGTTAGAATATAACCTAGATATTTTACAGATTCTGGGAAATTACATGCAAGTCCTACTGAGACCAGATGACTTTTAAGTTGTCTAATCCATCACTCAGAGATGCAGTCTATTGCTCCATCTACCTTACATCTTTTAGCCTATGAAACAAATCTTCCATTGTGGGAGAATGACTACGCCTCCAAAACGATGAGACAAGACATCTGGATGCATGGTCTCCTCCTCCATGGAGATGTTACTGGAGTTGAGTAATGGGCAGCTGATACTTCTAGCTGGCTGTATATAATCGTTAACAGCCATGATCTACTAGGCTGGGAACAACCGATGTGTGGCATCTAAGTATTGCAAATAACGGAATATAGTTCCTACTAAGCGACTCTGCGATTGTGAGTTTGCCATAAAGAGTTCCAGCCTGGACATTATTTTGTGAGTTTTACTATGATACAATTTGTCTGGCCCATATGGATTTCACTTTTCGCCAATCAGCTAAATCACCAACTTTACAACTTTAATAAAGTGTGATGGGTGTAATGTTTTTATTTGTCCCTGATGAACCCTGTGATAACTGAAGGTTGAAACGCTTTGGAAATATATCACAAAGAGGTGACATAGTCCATTTTGGACATAACGATAGATCTTATCTTATTAGTGACTACATCTATTTGTGTTTATGTACCTAAACCGGATTAATATTCGCTACTTGTCTATCGAACATAAATCAGAATAGGGAAAAAACAGGGAATTTTACGCAGGATTAGGTTTCAGTTAGAGTCACCCTTTTCAGGGCGGGTACCCCATTATTGTTTAGTTAGTCTCGGATAAGGAGTAAGTAGGGTTTTTGTAGGTCCTTTTTTGAGTTGCAGCATCTTAGATATTTAAAAGGTTAAGTTTTAGCTTTGTATCGGTTTCATGCAACATCTTTTTTGGAGCTAGTGCAGTCAGAATGTGTAAAATTAGTCTCAATGTAGACTGATGGAAATATTTTGTTCATCAGGAAACTCATCGGTTCACGGGAACCATGAATCTTGTAACATCGAGTATCAGTTTTCTGACCGGTCTCTAAAAATCTGCAATTATGGGACAGTCCCAGAAAATGTGAAACATCATAGCATCTTAAGTTCCACATCTCCTTCAAGAATCTGGCACCACGGGATTTAATTTGTGTAGCAAAGGAGTGTGGTATCAGAGCATAAGGATTTTGTACTTATTTTCTTTATCTAGATTGCATTGAGATGTTTTGGGGCTGCTCTCTTCCAAGCTAGCTACATTTGTCTCTAGTAAGCAGCCTACCTAAATACTGTTCCCAATTTACCATTTATGAATGCCTAACAAGATCATCAGAATTTGGGTTCAGGAACATAATGTAAATCTGGGAAATCAATCCACTAGTCTTATTACAAAGTTTACATGTCAATTCAAACTTAGTGGGACGAGAGACCTTAGAAGAGCCTAATCTCGACCTGGAAAAATGACTTATTTGCAAAATAATGATTATCTGGCAACTGAAACTGGTCCGTTACTGATTGCAATAGAAGTATATGCAATGTTCTGTGATCTACAATATCAGCAAAGCAAAAAAGTTTTCTATTGTACCAATGCTTCATGGATTGGCCCCTCCAAACTGGCAGGGAACATGGGATTAAAGAGAAAGGAAGTCATTGCAGAAGAGGAAGAGCAGAGGCCAAGTCGCCCGGTACAGCGGTTCCAAACATCCCTAGTCAATTTAATAGGTCCCAACAAACAGCTTTCCACTGATGCACGAGACGTGACCCATAACAAAGAGTTTGGATGGACCGATCCATCCACAGCTTTTCAATTTCTGCCCACTTAGAATAGGCATACAGTGCTGACCAAGCTGGGATCCTTCTGTGATACTGTGTAATATCCGGCACCACAACTGTTTCCCGGCCAGCATTGTACCTTTTTTATTCTGCAACGGCCATATAAATCTGATGAACGAAGCCTGTGTTGCTATTAGGCAGCGCTTCAAATAGATATAGCAATTTTGATAATAAAGTAATTTTGACTGCTGAGATTCTCTCCATCATAGTGAGTGGAGAGGGTTTCCATCGCTGTATTAAGAATCATATTTATTGATAGAGTTTAGGGAAATTATAGCCATACAAAAAGGTATAGGAAGTTGTCAAATTTACCCCCATATACCTCAAGGAAACTGTCTTCCAATTGTAGTGGTAAATATTAAATGGAAAGGCTTCTGCTTATGTGGTATTGATTTTGAATCCAGACAATTTAAAAAATTGAGTTAACAGAGAGTGTAAATTTGGTAAGGAGATACGTGGTGACAGTGTTAACAACATCGTCCGCAAAAAGTGATAAACTCTCTGTCCCTGATTTTAATGCCCCTTATGTCTGGATGGAGGCGGATGACAGATACAAGCAGTTCTACACAAAGAACGAACAGCAATGGTGACAAAGGGCACCCATGACACGTTCCATTAGGTATGCAAATTAAAGGAGTCATATTGTGTGGAAGCCGAATTGCAGCAGTGGACACTGAATAAAGCACACGAATGGCCTGTAAACCCAAATACCTCTAAGACCTTAAACATATAGGACCAACAAAGTCTATCGAAGGCCTTTTCGGCGTCAAGGCTCAATAACAATGCAGATGTATTTGTTTACTGCATCAAATTGATTGACCTTCTAGTGTTGTTACCACCTTGATGAATGATCACAAACCCAACCTGATCTTTATGCACCAGCATTGGCAGCCATAGTGCCAATCTATTAGCAAGTATTTTAGCAAAAATTTTCAAATACCAATTTAGTAATGCAATTGGTCTATAATTGCATATTTCTAGTGGATCTTTATCATGATTCGGGATTAGGGAGATATAAGAGTGCATAAAAAGGTAGAGGGTGCAACATATAATTGTGCCTGAATTGGGACAGAGTAGGTTAAAAACTTTGTAATATAAAACTACGTAAGGCCATCTGGCCTTAGGGCCTTTTCATTTGGTTGGGACTTTAAGGCTTCTTCCAACTCCACTGAACTGATAGGTTCATTAAGAGAGGTCAACACTTCTGAAGAAAGGGTTGGGAGCTTACAAGAAGATAAAAATTGTTGTAATACTTGTTCCCCAGTAGGTGAGTCTTTAGGGAGTCAATTCGGGAGGGAATAAAGATCTGAAAAAATATGTGAAACATTTGCGCGATCTTACTAGGATCATAAGTGATGTTACCATTGGCTTCAGTTAGGGTATGTGGAGTGTATTTGGCTGTGTCTTCTCACAACCGTTTAGCTAATAATATATAGGTCTCTACATTAACTAACTATTGAAAATCAATCCGAAAATGCATCCAAAAATGCATCTGTAATACATTTATGATACGTAGTTGATGCATATTTGGTTCCATTTTTAGATGCGTTTTTCAATATGTTTTCTTTCAAATTATTATCAGACAGACAATCAAATTTGGAACCAATACATTTTTCAGATGCGTGAAACGTATCCAAAAACGTACCAGAAAGTTTGGTATGTTTTTGAGACTTCGAAAACGTACCCCATTGTTTCGTATAGGGTCTAACACGGGAAAAACAGAATTGACATATTACTTCTTTGAACGTATCCACTTTACACAATACAAAAACGTATGTAAAACATTTTTTACATCAAAATCAATAAGAAGTGCCCAGAACATTGTTAAATATGTCTTTTGGTACGTTTTGCAGTATATAAAATGTACCCAAAGACATATTTATAAACGCCATTTGAAGATACCCTTATACATGGAAAAGGGATTTCACAGTTGTAGCCACTGATTGGCTACATTGGTACCACTAATTTAAATCGCTGTTAAGAAGTAAACAGCTCTGAACAGTGATGTAAGTAAGCAAGTGATCGCTGCAGCCAATCATTTCAGAAGATCAAAAACAAAAATGGAAGACCAGAGAGATGCGGAGCTCAAATCGAGGACCTCAGGGAGAGGAGTAGAAATTTTTTTTAATTTTACTGGAGGCCAAGGAGCTGCCTGCTCGATTTTGTTACGAGGTGGACAACTCCATTCATTGCTGCATGATTTTGCCAATGGCAGCCACTAATCAAGCCAATTGAAACCATAGGTGCTCCTATCTGAGCTGTGTGTGCTGCTGTACTGCATCCACGGTGTGTGCATACATACAAAACACCAAAAATTTGCAAAACACAGTAACAAAATGAGGTATTCAGATTTATCAATACTATAAGCAATAAAAAAAGAAATATGCACAATTATTTTATTATGACATTTGACATTAATTATCTTACATATAAAATAACAACTAAATGTATAATAAAAAAATTAATCATCAAAAACAATCTTTTTGCCTTGAAATACTGCAGTCTGGGACTGCTCTTTCCGTTTTCTGCTGGCTTCCCATGACGGGTGTAGAGTCTGCTCTTGGACTTTGCGCTGCTGTGTTTCAGCTGGAGCTTTCACAGGCTGTGGTTTCCGTCTTGAAGTGTCTGCTTGATGGAAAACTAAAACGGAGAAAAAAAAAAAAAAGGAAGAGTTACATGCGATTTTTTAAGCAATTTTGAACACAAAACAGACCATAACTTCTAAAAGTTCAACCTACTTGATCTGCTCTAAGCAAAGGAGTGGTATTCAATTATTATTATTTTTTTTAACCACTTAACGACCCTGGGCGTATGAGTAAGTCCCAGGGCCGCTAAGGGGCTTTGCAGTAGGATCGCTCCCACACCCCCCCCCCCCCCCCCCCCCACACAGCCACCGGGTGTTAGCGGCTAATCGCTGCTAACACCCGGCAGTAACAGCGGCGGCGGGTGGCTCCGCCCGCTGGCACTGTTTAACCCATCAGACACCGCGGCAAAGATGGCCGCGGCGTCTGAATGAACGTCGATCGGTGCCACGCACCGATCGGTACGGTCATCGGCGCCGATCCGGCGGCCGGACCTGGTGGTGGGGAGCCCTTAAAAAGGCTCCCGTCACTACACTGGCCGCGTTGCCCAACTTCTGTCCGCAGACAGGTAAGTGGGGAAACGCCATCTTTGTACACCCTAATGCATTGCCTATGCAATGCATTAGGTTGAATTAACAATCGCCCCCTAGTGGTCAAGTACCATAGGAGGACTAAATGTTACAGTAAAAAATAAATAAAGTTTTAAAGTACAAAAAAAAAAAAAGTATTAAAAGTTCAAATCATCCCCCTTTCACCATTTTACAAATAAAATCATTAAAATAATAAAAAAGTTACACATATTTGGTATCGCCACGTCCGAAAAAGTCCGATCTATAAAAATATAACATCAATTATCCCGTACGTTGAACACCGTAGAAGAAAAAAAATTCCAAACGCCAAAATTGCGTTTTTTGGTCATTTTACGTTACTCAAAAAATGAAATAAAAATGATCAAAAGTCGCATGCATTCCAAACTGCTAGTGATAAAAAGTACACTTCAGCCCGCAAAAAATTCCGCCTCACTGACGTCCGTAGGTGTTAGTACAAAAAAGTTATCGATCGCACAAAATGGCGCCGTGGCGCAAATTTCAAAAATGGAAAATGTGTGGAATTTTTTTACGGTACCAAAACATAACGGAAACCCTACATGTTTGGTATTGCCGGATGCGTAACAACCTGTAGAATACAGATAACACATTATATTTACCGAAGATTGAACGCCATAAAAGCAAAACCCCCGCATACATGGCAAAAATACATTTTTTTTTCACAATTTGTCCCACTTGAGTATATTCTATAGTATAGTGAATAACACCATTAGAAAGTACATCTTGTCCCGCAAAATAAAAGCCCTCATGTGTCTATGTAGGTGAAAAAATAAAAAAGTTATGGCTTTCAGAAGGCGAGGAGGGAAAAACGAACGTGTCACCAAAAAAAAAACGCCTGGTCCTTAAGGGGTTAAATTAACCTCAAATGAGGCCAGGCTGGGGGAAAATGCTTCCCGGTCTCTTACAGCTCTCATTTTGTAGATTGACTACCGTTTACTTTTTGTGCCACATGCCATCCGACAGCAGAGGTTCACACTCCATATACAGATGGTTGGCACGAGAAGAGGAAGGGGTCAAGGGGTGCTACAAAAAAGCAGTAGCGAGGTCTCAGAAGTAACTTTTTTTTTTTGCCTAGTTTTCCCCACCCTGGCCCTATTTAACAGAAATTTGAAAGAAACACTTTAACACCCCTTTAAGCCAGTAGAAATGCAAAGTATCTGCTGCACACCCACTAGGACTGTAGTACAGCTCAGGGACTGTGTTTTAAGGAGTAAACGGTCCTGCTGAACTGGTGAGTTGGCAGGTGCATCCTGTCACAGTTCCAGCAGAGATGATCATCTAATGGCTGCCATTTCTCAGAAGGTTGCATTATATTTGTGCTCACCTTGGACCACATGTATGAAAACTGTTTAGGTCTAAAACTCACTTTTTGACCATAGGTTACTATGGGCAAAAAAGTGAGTTTTAGACCTAAACAGTTTTCATACATGTGTTCGCTCATTCCTTTTCTAAATTCACATCTACAGATGATCAGCTGATTACAGGACTGAACTACCTGAAACACTCCGAAAACTATCTATGACGCTACAGATTTTTTTTTTGCAGGTAAATGTGGTATTACATGGCACCCATTTAAGTCATTTGCAAATCTCTTCAAGACCTCGATAGTGGGAGCTACTTGCGAGGCAATTTAAATAATGCAATGGAACAACAGTGAAAAATCAAAGAAAACTTCTGCGAGAAGTCTATAAACTAGATGTATGTGGATCTTATATGTCATTGGAAGGTTTATATTACAATTCTGCAGTCCAACAGCTGGAGAGTCTCCAACAATCAAACTCTCTCCCTCTCATCATACACACACATACTTAAACAGGCAGTCCCCGGGTTACAAACAATATAGGGACTGTAGGTTTGTTCTTAAGTTGAATTTGTATGTAAGTCGGAACAGGTATACTTATTAAATGTAACTCCAGCACAAAAGGTTTTTTTTTTCTTTTTTCGGTAGTACAGGGAAGGGTTTTTAAATGTTTGACTGTCTATGCCCCTATTAAGAATATATCACTTCATGTGCTGCTGTGGCATGCTGGAACTTGTCGTTCCAAAGCTACTCTCTGCTGTTGAACATGGAACTACAAGTGCCAACATGTCTTATAAGTCTCCGTTTGTAACTAGGGGACAGATGTAAGTCAGAACGGTGTAAGTCGAGGACTGCCTGCATTCTTAAGAAAAAGCTTTGTCAGTAAAATTCTCTGCCACATGTACAGTGTTATAAATGAACCTCTGATGACAACTATGTATCAAACCTTAATTAGAATATAGAATAACCCAATTATACTCCCATATCCATACATTTTCTTAAAGACATGTTGTGATAATAGCTAGTGACATTTAGGCTATGTTTACACAGCTTAAAATGGGCCGTATTTCGGTCCGTAATTACGCGCCGAAGTGCACAAATTACGGCCTGAAAACGGCCCATTCATTACGGTAATCCACAGATCTCATAGAGAACTAAGGATTACGTCTCCTCTCCCTGCTCGGCGAATCAGCCGGGCAGGGAGATAATTGACATGTCACTTTCTAGCGGCGTATACGCGCCGCTAGCAGGGATTGTTTATGGGCCGACGAAGTGCCGGCCCCCCCGCGCCCGCCCCACCGCGTAATTGCAGGACGTAATTACGTCCCGCAGTTAAGCCGTGTGAACCTAGCCTTATACAATAAGCAGCACTTCTGAATTAACATATTCCTGTTCTCTAAAAAGGGGCATAAAAATTCTGGTTTGTGGCTAGAAGCCTGAAAGAGACAATTCCAAGAAATAAAAGTTCAGGATATGCAGAGCTGATACATGCCAATTATACTTGTGTCAACATGCACATATCATCATATGTTCACCAGAACTAAATAGACTAAAAATCTGTCATCCAGGCGCCAGTAAACATTTGCATCACAGAGCTGACAGAATCAAGGGTAAACTATCCATCTCTGTACGTGTCCCTGAAATAACTGCTGGTTGTTATTCAATGTGGATAAACAATTTTCAGAAGTCAGCTGATGTTCTTTTATAACACGGAAAGAGGAAATAATGTTATACACAAATAATAATAATAATACACAGTTGAGTCCAATGAATATGACCACTTCCTACTTTTAATGTAGGCAGCATGCAGTTCATGAAGGAAGGCAGATGTTTTGCACTGGTTTGGGGGTTATATAAGCTGTGTGGTAGGCGGTCTGCACACATATCCCTTGTTTACATAATGGGTTAAAAGCTATTTAACATAGTTGCAAAAAGAGATGATTTTTGACTTTCAGACGGAGAGTGGCAGTAGTTCTGAATGTGAAAAGTTTGTGAACGGTTGGCGTGCTGCTGTGGTTAAAGTATATTGTGAGTGGACAAATGTCACCATTACGAAAAAGCGACGTGGAAACTGTAGAGCACTGCGTTCCACTGATGTGAGGGGTGAATGTAGGGCTATAAAGGTGCACAATGTCCTACAGTGGAGCAGCTCACCGTCAAAATGAACCAGGGGGCTACCAGATATGTGTCTAAATTAGAAGTTTAGTGGTAGAAAAGGTTTCACTTTTTAGAACATTTGAACTAGACCTTCTTCGATTGCAAGGCACCGTTTTCTCCGAGCCACGTTTTTTGCTTCATCAAACAAATGGACATTGGAGTATCTAGCGAGAAACATCACAGAACAAGTACTATGCAATCACTGCTGAAAGAACACAAGCTGGTGGTGGCAGCATTATGTTTTTGTGGCATTCTTTACGCCATTCATCCATGTGGAAGGTTTTCTAAACCAATTTGGGTATGAATCCATTCCTGCAGACTACACTCATGCATGTGGATGGTCTTTCCTGGGGTGCATTGGATTTTCTAGCAAGATAATGCGACATGTCACATGGCAAAAAATGTCCAAAACTGGTTGGAAGAGCATGATATCTAAGTACCACCATTCCACCTTATTCCCAAGACTTAAAGGAGTTTTGCCAGGATGTGCCTTATCTGCTAAGAAGCAAATGTAAACAAGCCAGGAGCTGATAGAGAAAGAGAGACAGACAGCCAGAGCACAGAGCTGCATAAGGGATCGTGTGAAATGTTCACTGAAATAATCAAACTACAACTTGTAGATTCTGTATACAAAAGACAACAGCTTTCTCCACAGCCTCTTGAAAGCTTCTTGATGTTCTCTGTCATCAGATAAAGCAGGGATCTACTCAGATAATCACATTACAACTAGTGGATTCTGTATACAAAAAACAACATATTTCTACCTGGTGCCTTGAAAACTTCTGCAGCTCAGTCTCATCAGATAAGAAGCTTTCTCTGCGCAAGCCCGTCCAGCAGCTCCTGTCAGGTCGTATCTAGTAGAAGCTTTTAAGTAACTAAGGGCAGGTAAGGCAGCCTGTAGCTCTCTAAGGCTGCACTTTTTGTAATCACATATATTTAGAAAAGTGATTAAATACCCATTTTGGAGGATCCCACGTCAACATTACATCGTGGCAAAACACCTTTAAATACGATGGAGCATCTGTGGGACCAGTATTCGCTCTATAGATACTTCCTCAAGCACTCTTCCAGCTGTGGGATGCAGTCAGCATGGCTCCAGATACCTTTGACAACCTACCAGGACCCTACTAAGGTCACTCCCAGTCTGTCTAGCTGCGCACGGTGGTTACTCTGGAAATTAGCTAGTGGTCATAATAATGCAACTCAACTGTGTATTTTTTACTTATTGTTGTTCATTTCAGATTATAGGACATACCTGAAAAAGTCTCCAAGTTCAAATGGTAGAAAACAACATTTGTTTTTACACTATATTTGTAACAATCAAGGCGTAGAAGAGAATAATCCACGACACTCACCAAAAAAATCTTCACATTATTAAAGTGGCAGTCCAGCACATACAGGGGAGGTCAGATACAGAGGCGCAGTGGCCTACGGCCGTTTCACGTCAGAGCCCTGATGAAGCGCCAGCCAACGTGAAACGGCTATAGGCCATTGCGTGCCTGTATCTAACCTCCCCTGTATGTGTTGGACTGTCGATTTAATAAACTACGTGCCATGAATTATTTTCTTCTATTTCGCCTTGATTGTTGCAAAGTCTTTCTTGCCATTCGCTGAGTACCGCTATCATATTTTAATTTGCATAAGATCTACATTGTCTCAGTGTTTTCCACTTTAGAGCTGATAAGTGGAGTCCTAGAGGGCTGGTGCCGACTGTTTAACGCTCTCTGTATTGGACTATATTTGCAAGTATTACTTTGGGCAAGCAAAGTCTTTTGTGCACTTTCACACTTTTTCTGATGTCCTTTTGTCACTTGTAGTCATAGGTCATAGATGTAGTCATAGATGAAGCAACTCAACCCAGAACTGTCTTATGTTTATTGATGGTGACATAGGATTTCATTTTTTCCCCGGGAATTTTGGACTAAAAGCCGACATACTCCAGCACAGCCGCAGATAACATGCGCGTCAAGTTACAATTTCAAAAAAAAAAAAAACAGACGTCACAGCCAAAATTTCTTTGGGGCACACTCCATGGTTTTGCCCACACACGGCTTCCATGCAATTGACCTGGAACTTCAATGCACACTTTTGTCCTGCTAAAATACACTCCACTTTTAAAACTTTTTGTAAATGTAAACACCGAATGCTTTTTTGAAATACAGATCTATCAAAAATTAAATTTTTTTCAAACCGGCTTCTTATTTCTGACAGGTGCCAATTTAGATTCTCTGAAAAACAAAATTACAAGTTAGAAGTAGACAATAAACACAGCACATTCATATTGGAGTAGCTTTCCAACAGATGGAAGACTGCAATAAAATTGTCATGCACAGATGAAGGACAGTGAGGGCAGGAGAAAGCAAGAGATGCACAAACCAATGTATTGCTCCACAATAACTTCTTAGTATGCGATGGTGATTTTAAGGGGAATTTTGCATTTTTTGGGGGGAATGCTGCATGGGGGGCCAGGGGAAATTGATGACATGCTTTTTTATTTTAGTTGCATTTTAAACAGAACCCTTAGGCCTTGTCACCATGGCACCGGTTGTCACCCGGTTTTTCAACGGTTTTTGAAAACGTCTGCAACCGGGGGAAAACTTTTTTAAAAACCCTATGGAAAAACCCCAGCATCCCCATCCGGAAAAACATAGAACATTTTTCTTCCCTCTGGTTACGGCAGAAGAACGTCATGTGAAGGGGGGGCTTTCTCCCTACGGGAGAAAACCTTCCCTACCCATTGCATGCACAAAAAAAAGTTCAAATACCGGTAAAAACCAAAGTATTTGTACTGTGCCGTGTAAACGGCCCCTTACAGTGGTTTTCTTATCAGGCTGTTTCACAGAATCTGCTCTTCATTGCCAGCTTCCAGCTCTCCCTTCCTGTTCAGGCTGTGTGTCTACAGCAGTAAGTGACATATCAGCTCAGCTATTCCTAGCTGAGTCTGCTACAGAGACATTAGTGACGGAGAAATCTTAAAAGCAAGGCAGAAGTCTACAAAGCTATAAAGGGTTAAAGCTTTTCAGTAACATAGTTAAAATAGCTCCTGTGCTGCTGATAAGACACGACATCCGGTCCAGGACGGCTATGCTGCAGAGAAGTGGATGGTAACCTAGGGAACCTTCATTACACAAGCAGGAGATAAGAACTACTGAAGCTATGAAAGGAAGCAAAATTAGAACAGTGATGTATTTGATACATGTTTAAAGTTAATCTTACCTTGTCACATAATACGGCTTTGGCTTAACGTCAGCTAAGGATGTGCAGAAGACAGATTCCAGTTTCACTTTCTTAGACTCTGCGCTCGATTTCTGCTCTTCCCTGCCACTGACTGAGGGCTTTATGTTTGCTCGTAGAAGATTGTCTTTTTTATTCTGGTTGTCAGGTTTGCTCGATTTTTTCTTTTTTGTCTGTCTTACTTTGCCAATGAAGAAGTCATCCTCACCGTCACTATCGCTGTCCTCAAACCCAGACACCTGATTTAAAAACCTCTCTTCTGTACTGTCATCAAAATATTCTTTATCTTCTTCATCTGAGTCTTCAAGATCACTAGAATCCGATTCGTTAGCAGATGCCACTTTTTGGCCAGATGTACATTTTTCAGTTTTCTTCTGGGGTTTAATTTGCACTGTATCTTTTCCTGAAACACTCTGCAAAATTCTCTTTTCTGCTGGAACTTCTGGAGTAGCTGGTAAAGCCTCCTTTTGTGGTGTGGTTGGAGAACAGGGCTCTTCATTTCTTAGGTTATCAGCTGTAGGTTTGGTCTCCTTTCCTACTCTTTCTAATTCTGCTTTTTCCATATCATTATCCTCCACTTTTGTTGCCTCAGGTTTCATTTTCTTTCTTGCCTTCCCTTGCTTTGGCTTGTTCTCTGCTGCTTGGTTTACTCTTTTGGCGGGTTTGGAGGGTAAAGGTCGTTTTGTAGCCTTTTCTTCTTCATTGTTCATTCTGGAATCTTTAAATGCCTTAACAGCATCTATAAACAAAGACGTTTTAAAGGAATCATGATTACAGTTATGCTAAGTAGTTTTACTTCATTAAAGGGGTTTTGCTACGATGTAATGTTGACGTGGGATCCTCCAAAATGGGTATTTAATCCCTTTTCTAAATATATGTGATTACAAAAAGTAAGAAGAAGTAAAAGAAGCCTCAGAGCTACAGCCTGACTAAGATGCCCTTAGTTTCCTGACAGTTTACATTAGACATGACCAGAACACTGACAGGAGCTGATCTGGCCGTGCTTGCCTTGTCTGCACCTCTTATCGGATGACAGGGAACATGAAGGAGCTTGCAAGGGACTGGGGAGAAAAAGCAGTGAATGAGCCCTATGTCTTTTACATATAGCATCCACTGGTTATAACGTAATTATTTGAGTAAACATTGCAGCCGCTCCCTGGCTCTCTCAGCCCCCTCTCTCTCCTCCGTGACTAAGAGGTAAGGAACTCACTTCTTGGCAAAACCCCTTTAAGGATTATTAAAAGAAGTCAGAATAAATGTGCTAACTAGCCATCTGTAATATAACAAATAAAAGTAAACTATTTATTAACCTTCAACCAATTCTTGACTGGGTCATTTACTCCACTTCATTCTCATTTTCTTTTGTACACAGGACCTTAAATGCTGTAATGATTTATCACGCTCTATTATTCCACCGATTGTTTTCTTTGCCCTTTTTCCATAATACATAAAGCTTTATTATTACTATGCTATTTTTAAAGGCTATCAGGGTATTTTTTTTTTCACTTTTTTTTTCTTTTTCAGCAAAAGTTTTGCAATTGTATCCCCTATCTATCATGGATGCTTATAAATAGATAGGCAGTGCATCGCCTAAAATTTTGGGCTGTCGTTTTATTTTGTATAAAATTTTTCTTTTTAATTTCTGTGTATTTTATTCATTTTTTTTCTTACTCAAAAGCTTTATTGAAAATTTGTCATAACAAAAGTGTGTGCACATCTTACAATCATTAGATTGATAAATCCAACAGTATGCAAACATTAATTCGGTACTTTATGCATAAATGTATAGAACAAGCAATAAATTGGTATAAAAAAAAACAAAAAAAAATCTTATCAGGAACCTAATAAAGAACAGAACACAAAGTCATGAACAATGTTGTCATGGAGCACATCAACGAAGACAACAGGAACCCACACATGATCATCTGAGAATGTACAAGCTTAAGAGAACTGTCCGATGGAAACTAATTTTCAGAGAGGGAGGCCAGACCAAAGCTGTGGGTAATTATGTATACGTGGCATATTCTGGGGAATTAGTAAATATGACCCAATCTCTCCACTCTGCAACACATCCTTCTCTCATATGACTGCTATCTGACCTCAGTTCTTCCACGCATTGATGGAATCAAATCTCCTTGAACCAGTCTGACCGAGGGGAGGATGTGGTGGGCCTCCAAAGGCGATTAATTAAGATCCTGGCTGCAATTAGCATAAAAACAACTAGGCTCTCTTTTAAAGCAGAAGCAGCGATGGGGACCATTGAAAGCAAGAGAACAGCAGGGTTATTTTGCAGCTGTTAACCAGTGGTAACTTTAATAATGGCAATCACTTTGCCTCAATACGCATATATGATTGGACACTGCCACCAGATATGCATCATGGCCCCACCTGCTTGATCACATATCCAGCAACAGCCAGTAACGGAAGTATATAATTTGTGCAGCAAAGTGGGACCTCTGACCAACGGGATCTAATTTTAAAGTTTAGTTCTTGCAGGCGGCATGAATCTAAGGACTTCTAGGATACAGTGTAAGCTTTGGTCCAGTCGTTCTTTGAGTTGGGTTGCTGAATCTAACGCTCCAAACTACTCTGATAGGTGGGCTTTACTGAATTCAAAGTCTCAACCATTGGCAATACTTTAGCACAAAACATGGTAGATAATAGTAAAGTCTGAACAATACAACATCAAGGGTGTCTAATGTGGGCCAATCTTTCTTGTTGTGAAGCAAGAAAGCTGGTAGACAGAGAGGGAAATAGGTTGGAGGAAAAAATACAGTAGTGGTATCGGGACCTTGAGTATCAACATTACTCTCATCAGTGTTCAAGGGAGTTCACCATCCAGAACCTTCTGGTAACAGCAGACCCTCCGAGAGCTACTTAAGCTACAATAATGGAGAAGACAGCATTCAAAGTGTAGTCTGAGGAGGATGCATCTCATAGATATTGAAACGGAGATATCAGCCAAGGGAGAATGAAGCACAGTTCTCAGGATTAAGGACCGTAGTCAAGAATCTCCAAACTCTCTATGGCTTTGGCGTCCCAGATTATCCCGACCTTTTTGGAGTTGCTGCAGATGCCAGAGGACGTTGATCCGAGGATATGGAAGACACTGATTCCCATTCAAGGAGGGAGTTCAAAGCTACTAGAAAAGCTGGAAGGTCCATCAATCTATGGAAAACAACCATCTCCTCCTCCTTCCGTACTTGAAGGGCAAAGGTGTAGCCCCATCTGTAGGTTATATGACGTTGCTGTAAAACTGTTAGAAGAGGTTTAAGGGCTGCTCGCATCCGCAAAGTGCATCGGGAGAGATCTGGAAAGATTGATAGAGTGGCAGTCTCAAACTTAATATCTTGCGCAAGCCTAGCTTTCGTCAGAATTTCCTCTTTCAGAGAGAATAATCTCGAGGATGCAAGGGGTCCTGAATCTGGGGTCTCAACGCCTTGTCAATCTCAATGTGACTATCTGCTGCCCTGTTCAGCAAAGAGTTAAAGAGCTTTGTGAGAGTTAGCGCAAGATCCTTGACCGATTCTGGAAGCCCACACACCCATATATTATTCCTCCTAATCCTGTTTTCTAATTCGTCTATTTGGTCAGCAAAGGATTGGTGGCCGTTCGTATGTTTAGAAAGGGAGGAATGAATATCAGCAAGTGACCGCTGCAGAGTCCTGGAACGTTTCAAGGCAGAGATGTCGTAAGCCTCTTCTTGTTCCTTTTGGGTCCCATAATCTGCTGATCTCCTGCAATAATGCTAAGGCCCTAGATGGAGCTCAGCTACATGTGACCCTCCACCAGCATGTCAGGCCACGCCTCCTATTTTACATATTGAACACCATATAGGGTCACAAAAAAGATCTGGGGGGAGGGGCAATTTTATACAAGTTTTTTTTTTTTTTTTTTTTTTTTTATATTAGCCCCAGCTGCAGGGAAATACGGCCCCCAGCACTGACCGCAAAGCTGATCTGGTTGTGTTAAGCTCCTGCAATTACCAAGCCCTATATTCCAATCTGAAACAATAGGACACTATAGCTAGATTTTTATGCCTTTTTTGATGTGTACAATGCACGTTTAACTGATCAAAATGTGCATTACAAAAGATAATTGAACCTGGCCCATGATGCACTTCCATTCTATATGTTTGGTCAAATGTAGACCAATGGGATAATAGACGTCTATGGGGCTAGCGCGTACTTCTAAAACACCCAGCGTATTGCAGCGTGTCGTGTGGACATACCCTTAAAGGGAATGTGTCATCAAAAATGACATAACTCATGTTTTTATGTTAAACACTTTTTAAAGATTTTTTCGTTAGAATTTTTTTAATTTTCCATATAATTTTCAATATTTTAAAAAAAATTTCTTAAGTCCTGCAGTTTTCACTTTGACCACAAGGCTTAATAGTCTGAAACTACTTGTTCTGTAGAGAAAGATTTTCAGTGTCTGCTCATTATCAATACAAGCAGGATTACACTGAAAGGTGACACCAATGTGAATAGATAATACAGGATCCACCAGTCACAACAGGAGATGTCGCAGCGCCCCCTCTCCCCTTCCCTACACAGAGACTGTCATCCCAGGTCACACAGCAAAACTCGAAACCTCTCCTATAGAAGTCAATGGGACTGATCCTGTTCACAGGCTCCTATGTTCATGAAGCTGCTGTAAAGCATCTCTCTAAATGCTGCTAAAAGCAGCACAGGCAATAAAGCTTTCCCCACAATCCTATACAGACAACAGAATTCAAAAATCTACAATCAGAATATAAAAATGGCTAAGAAGAAAAGAATATGTATCCGTACCTGGTTTTAATTATTTAAAAATAAAAAATTGCTGACAGATTTCCTTTAAGGGAAAAAAAAACATGTTGTACAATCCCTAAGGGTATGTTCACAAGACATATTTGCGCCCGAAGAACGCCCCACGAATACAGCAAAGTCGATGTATGCGCGGGGAGAAAGAATTGACATGTCATTGACGTATGAATTTACCCTCATGGCCGATACCACAGTATACTTCAGAAGTCTTTAGCGTCCATGCCTCAGTGCCAAAACTGCACATTAGGCAGGTGGTTTTAATGTTATGGCTGCAGCGCTGGAACAGCTGCGAGTACAAAAGGGAGTATGTATTTTTGCACTGTTTTATTATGCAGCAGCACCTTAGTATTGAGGGCAAAAAAAAAAAAAAAAAATGTACAACTCCTAATGGCAGATACCACAGGACACTTCAGAGGTTTCATAGCGTCCATGCCTCAGCCAGAACTGCACAATATTAGGCAGGTGGTTTTAATGTTATGGCTGACAGTTGTAAATGAAGCCTGAAGCCAGTAGTACGTGACTGGAAAACTGTGCAGAGGTTATGACCGACAGAGACTAATAGAAAAAAAACAATGAATGGAAAGAAAAATATGAAGAGGACTCTAAGGGAGGTAGAGAAGGGGGAATAGACTGTGGATGTTCCAAGAGGAGACATTAATGATTATTTGTTTAACAAATGCTGGAAAGTTCCTGCAGACATATTGGGCCGTAAACTTATCTACTAATACAGGAAAAAAAATAAATTTTCCCTTAGTTACTGAATCATACCTAAATGGTGAGAAAGTAAAAGATATCATATTTTTTTTATTTCACTGCCCCTGACATTCTTTACCTCTGTAATTTCAGATTTAAAGGGGTTGTCTCACTACATTGATTCATCTTACCTCAGTCCTGTTTTCTTTCATGTTTACTGGCTTCTACTAGGCTGCAGTAGAAGCCAGGTCTGTAACTAGAGCAACCAATGCTGGCAACCTAGCAGGAGAGATCAATCAGGTCTTTAGCTATAGCGACTTGAGGAGCTGATGCAGCCCATACAAGAGGGGATATCTAGGAATAGGTAGGACACTGTTAATGGACACATCTTGCAAAGTGACTTGTTTTTGCAAGATCCTTAACATAAACAGCAATCCTTGTTGTGAGACAACCCCTTTAAGCAACTATGCGCAAACCAAAATATACTCAAACAACAATTTACATTGTGTCATTCATGCCCCCCAGCTGCACACTGTAATTATTCTGTAGCCTCATAGATAGTAGAGGTGAAGCTGAAGATATTTTCTTTGGGAGCTGACCATTCGTTTCAGGCTGGAAATCCTCATAATCCTGTTTATGACAAGAAAAAGAGGGAAAAAGGCCCATGCTGTAGTATTGTAAAATGTACCAGATAGTCCAGGAGCATTATAATTATGTCGCTAACTACTCAAGGTAGGACTAATGGACCAATGACGCGATCTGTGGCAATGAGTTTAAGAAACTTATATACCCCGATAATGACAGAATATTAGGAACTTGAAGGGTACTATATCCACCTAAGTATTGGAATTACACAGTTTGTCTAGAATAGCTAAGTAGACAAAACATCCCAAGGCTACCAACACAGTGATGTAAGACATGCATATTCTCCAGCTTACCTTTAAGGGCAGATATCTTTTGTTTGAGCAAGGGATGTGAAGCCAATCTGGTGATTGCTCGAATTTTCACAGTGCTGTTTGCCTATGAATGACAATTTAGTAGGTCATTAACTATGCAAATGTATAACAGAAGTGCAGAATTCATCTAATGAAAAGCATCAAAAAAAAAAGTGTTAAATCAAAAATACTTTATTATCCACCAAACATGAGTAATAGGCTGAAAGCTAAAATAAGAGGGTCATTTATGGCTTCTTTTTTAAAAGGGTCTAATCAAGGAGTTAAGGTTACATTTACCCATATATTTACCATATCTATATTTGTTCACATATACAACAATGGATGGCAATTAAACCTAACAAACCCTACTTCGTCCTGTTGTGGTTTCCATTGTTTGATGGGGGTTATGTAGAGATGCATGCTGCGCTATTCTTGCAGTCAAATCTCGTGGAACTGCTGAATAAAGCTCCAAATTCATATTTCCGAGGACAGGAGAAACCCACTAAAATCCCTCTACAATTGAAGGGCTACAGTATATATTATACATAGCATGAGTGCCAACTTGAAGGGCAAGATATTTTTCAGATGATGAGATCCATTAAAGATGTGCAAATGAAACCGTACTGTCTAGAGATGACATGCACGTCATCTGCTCAATATAGCAGAGTGTAGATCTGAAACTCATTCTGGCTCAAATACTGCATATTATAATTCTTGAAGCTCTGCAATTTCATTTACTAGTTCTAACTTGCCTGCTCTTCCAATACTTTAAAATTATATGAGGTTCATGATGTGATTCTTCCAATAAAGTAAATTAAAGGAACAGTTATCGGGTAAAAACACTCACATAAGCGCCATGCCACAAATTTTTTTCTCACATATTTGCATGGAATCCGGCAGCAAAAACCTCTATGATTTTGAGACATTAACAAGCAAGTCAGTCTCTGGGCGACACAAGATTCCTCTGGTCCAGTAAACCATGATACCTGGTGTATGATAAGATTTCTATAGTAAAATAATTCACTTAAAGGGGTTTTACCATGATGTTAAAGTCGCTCGCCCAGAGAAGGGGATATTACATCATGGTAAAATCCTTTTAAGAAAATTCAGAATGACTTTCACATTTATATGTATATTTAAATGGGAACCCCATTATGTTTTAGAGACAGACCCGGACACAAACTACACTCCTCAGTGTTGAGAATGCAAAATCAAAGAGGACAAGCCAAAAGGTTACACAAATCAAGGAAGAAACAGTTGTCACCAAGATCTGCAAATTATCCAAATTTCAAGCACCAGGCCCCATCCATACGGTCACGCTCATCCTCTAGCCATATATTTAATACGATTATTACCTTTCTGTACGGAAACAGGTCCTCTGTGATATAATATTATAAATATCCAGATTAACTGATGAAATACTAATCAGCAATTATACCTACGAGTGCTGTGGAATTATTAAATTATAGGCCCCAGCCTGTGGCATGTAGAAGGGAAAGAAAAGCCAAACTGAAAGCAAAGTTTTTTAGCCACACAAAACCTTGAAAATTGGATCCAGCATTGCGAGGGGATTGTGTGATGCCTCCTCTTTGCGATCGTTATCACCATTTGTCGAGAGAGACATAATCCTTGAGATGAGAGATCTTTGTTTAGCACTCCAGCAGATGGCTACTCACCTAGTCTTAGATGTCTGCACTATTCAATGATGTGTGTCTCAGTGGTTGGGAGAAAAACGACCAACTGGGATGACCGTAAAAGGTGTGCAGAGGCGATGGATCATCTAATGGAAGAATGGCGCATAGCGATCCTATCTGTACTTGAAGTAAAACTGGACATTACAGTGCCGACACTAGCAGAAGGCGTTTTCATGACATTAGACCATGAGCCAGACGTCCAGCTACAGTTGTTCTATTGACCTCAGGCCAACGCACTCAAAAGACATCATAACACAGCAGGATGGTAACAGAGGCTGCACTGGGGGTCTATCCTCTTGAGTACATCCTGCTTTTGCCTCAGATGCAATGATAGTTGGGAGATAGGTTTGGAGACCAAATGGACAATGCCATGAAGAGGCCTTCACAAGGGAACATCACACCACTTCTGCTCTCAGGATTATGGTGTGGGGTGATAGAATGCACAATAGCACTCAAGTCTTTATTAGAGGTAGCACTGGGGCTTGTATTGCCTCCTACTGGGAATGGGTTTTTGTCCAGCCATTTGAGTTGTAAGTATGGCTTTGTGTTTGTGTTTTTAAGTAAATCAATGTTCCTTCTTCTCTGTTTTTCTTCATTACACTAAGGCTATGTCTCCACTGTACAGAAAAACGATCATATTTTTGGCAGTTTTAGGATTCTAAAACTGCCGAAAATACGATCATTCAGCCTGCCCATAGACTTAAAAAGGAAAAACAACCTGTAGTCTACACAGGTGGCTTTTCTCTGCTCATCTTCTCGCTCGGGCGAAATAATACAACATGTTGTTTAATACATTGGAGCTTTTCGTTTTTTGTCATCTTCCCATACAATCAATTGTATGGGCCGACGGCAAAAAACAAGAACCGACTGCGTTTTTTTGCGCATAGCGGGACAAAAACCGCGGTCGTGCATCAGAAAAAAATACGGATGGCTCGATGTGGCACTGCATTTGGTTGTGGAATCAATGGTATGGCCAATTCTCCAAAGTCTCCCAGGAGTTGTTTTTCAACAGGACAATGCCCGGCCGCATGTTCGTACTACTGTGAGCGGTTTGCGTCACCTAAACATGGTACCATGAACTTGTATCGTCTCTGGACAGGTCGACAGGTCTCCCATTGTTCACATCTGGAAAATCATTGGTCAGTAATTACAAAGGGAGCTGCCAGCAGCCAATATTGATCATTTGCGTAACCAAGTCCATTCAGTGTGGCATAACATTCCTCAGAAAACCATTAATAACTTCATCCACAGCATGCCAAGCCATGTAATTGTGGGTATTTTTGTGAGTACTGCTCAGACCCGATGTAAAATAAACTGAAATGCTTTGAATATTTTACTTCCATATTTTATTTGCATATCATTAACATGTCCATCAACCCTCTAATTTCCATAATTCCAAGACTTTTCCTTCTTGGCACTGAAATTTCAAAGTTGAGGAATATAAAGTGTAAAATTACAAATGTAAAGATAGAATTCATTTCAAAATGAAGTCCGACTTGACTCAATTCATTGATTGCCTGTGTCATTACATCACCAAGTTCATATTCAGTAAATGGTTTTCTATTTATTATGGCTTGGAAAACCGTCTTTTCTCTCGACAATGGCACCTTATGTTTGGCCCTTGGTGTTTACACAAACTAGTCTATAATGGCATAGTGCAGGGTTCTGCTTCTAGGAGCAAAAACTTCACGTATTCTGTAAATAAATATGAGGCAATGTCTTGCGACTGCTGCAGAAGAATAGTACTTTGTGCCGCACCTTTGTGCATGAATATGTTCTAAAAAAATAAATATGGCTCCATTCCGATGAACAGAACAGTAATGGAAGACTGATGAAAAGCATTCCTATTTCAAGAACGCCATTGACAGTCTGTTAAGTGCTTATAAACGCAGTTTTCCTCACAAGAAAAGTGCATTGTGTAATTTCAAAAGAAGTACAACATACTATTAAATTATCACCGTGGCATATGCACAGTGAGAAGTGATGATGTTGGCTGAACATTCATGAAAGGCTGAGTGATTTACTAGGTCCCGAATATGAGGTAACGTGTGAATTGCGAGAAATGTAGTATGAGATATGAATCAGTTGTTTAGCCGGCACAGATGATCTGCTGAGCTGATAACCGGTAAGGCAGGAGATTGCTTTGTCAAATCGAAAAGCGTGCACTCCTATAACGTGTGCATTCATCATTGGGTACAGGCTTGACAGTTCTTATTCATTTATTCATAGGGATGACTGTCCCTAGTATACATCAATGTTTAATATCAGCATGAATAAAGGTCCATGATCTGAAAACAACACATTGGAAAGTGAAGAGATCCACTGAATTTTAAGCACTCGAAGGGTAGGTTCACACAACGTTTTTACCATGCATTACAGGTTTTATTTTTCTTAATGTTTGGTTAAAAAAACGCATCAAAACATATACATTTTTGGGTGTACTTATTTTTTTTAAACTAATCTATCATAAAGGGATACATTTGCATAGATGTGCATGTTTTTTAAAAACAAAAATGCTTACGTGTAAGTCCGTTCTAGTCAAAGTTTTGAGATCTGAATATAATAATCTATACATTAAACGCAAACATATACCATTACATTTGCATACATCACTCATTGACTTCAATATAAAAAAAAGGATGCTAGTGCATACTTTATTTTTTTTGCGGCACACAAAAACGTAGTAAACTATGTTTTCCTGAACCCAAAAAAAAATAAAAAATAGCAGTATATGGACACAGAGTTGAACTTATTTACGTTTCACCATGAGGGAATGTTCACACGGGGCAATTTCGGCGCGCATTTCGCCGCGTATTTGCACTCTAATACGGGCGAGATGCACGCCGAAATTACGGTAATCCATAGTTCTTATAGAGAACTATGGATTACGCCTCCTCTCCCAGCTCGTACAATACAATCGTATTGTACAAGCGGGGAGATAACCGACATGTCAATTACTTGCGGCGAATACGCAATGCGAGCAATGAATGACAAAGGGGCTGGCGGGCTGCTAGCCCTCCCGTGCCACGGGATTACGCGCGTATCAGCGCGACTCCCAAATCACCCGGCGTAATTGCAGCCGTACTGTACACGCCACAATTATGCCATGTGAGCATAGCCTTATAGTCTATGGATACATCAAGTGATACGTTGTTGGATCAAAACAAACATTTGATGTAAGCAATAAACCTTGTGTGAACCAGCCCTAAAGGTGTTACAAGTGGCAGGAATTCTTCCTCCATATTTTCCTCTTCTTCATATTAGAGCTCCTGTGAGGCGGTTGCTGGGCAATGACTTTAACAGATATCAGTGCAGATTTGCTGACCAGGCCATGCACCAGCAGCTTATTAGTGGAGTAGTTATTGTTAGGGGCCGTTCACATGGCACAGAGCATCCGACCGATACTTGCTCTGTTTTGCGGCTGGGGACGGCTTTTCGGGCTGTTTGCGGAGAAAATCCCTCCCCCCTGCATTGAGATGTTCATATTCTGTCCGAAAACCGGACGGAAGAATCAACATGCTCAATGTTTTTCAGACCGCCGGCGGTCTAAAAAACTGTCCGGTGGAAAATCCATGCAGTGGGGACACCCAGTTTACAGATGGGTTATGCACCGAGGTATGCCCCGCAAATATGCCGTGTGAACATACCCTTAGGCTACCTCCACACGACAGAGGACAAAATACTTGTTGGATTCTAGTTCGCTTTTTGTACCAGTTTTTGTCCTCGTTTTCTGCCAGTTTTCGGACATCACATTAGATTGAATAGTACTATAATCTACCGTTTGCAAGTGAAATATGGTGGACTACAAAACATGTTCTAAAGTTTCTTTTTACCTAGTTTTCGAATTTCAAATCCAACCTCAAAAAATCCTAGCTGTGTAGACTACAGATCTGCTTAAAAATCTGACAGTAAATCACTGTCGTGTAGCCTTGGCCTCTGTGAAGCTCCTTGGTTGGCAGTCAAGTGCAAAATATATTGCATGTCCTGAGAGGTTGTGGGTAGGAATCTTCTAGTATCCATGATCTTGTTCTGTCCAGTTTTAGTGATTGTATCTAGTAACCCATTTAGTTTGCTCACCAGCTAATTAGAGGCCTTGGTTTTCCTTATATTTCTGGCTCTGCTTAGGTTGCTCTGTGATAGGGCTGTTATTCCCAGAGTCCTGTCAGGTGCCAGTGTGTTCTGGTCAGTAGTAGCTTAGGGATATTAGAGATATCTCCAAGACAGAATAATGTTTGGAGGTCGGGGTGTCAGGGACAGCAGTAGGGATAGGTCTAGGAAAGATTCAGGGAAATTTGGCTAAGGTCAGTTATCTTTGCCATACCCTTGTGTCTGGATTGAAGCATTTCTGCTTTTACCCTCACCCATGTTCCTGCTATCACCTGCCTTTTGTCCTGCATTTCCAACGAAGAGTGATGCACAAGAGCAAGATGCAGAAGAAGCGGCTCACCATTTTCCCCGCGGAAGACACAGCCAACGCTTGGCAGAGGTGGAAGCCCACACCGGAAGCAGATTAAGGGGATGACTATTATACAACCTTAAAGGGTTTTTGCCACGATGTAATGTTGATGTGGGATCCTCCAAAATGGGTATTTAATCACTTTTCTAAATATATATGATTACAAAAAGTCAAGCCTGTGAGGGCTACAGCTTTCTTTACATACCCTTAGTTACTTAAAAGTTTACAATAGACACGACCAGGAGCTGATCTGGCCTGGCTTGCATGTTTGCACTTATCTGATGACAGGGAACATGAAGGAGCTTTCAAGGGGCTGGGGAGAAATGTGCAGTGTATGAGGCTTTCTGCTGTATAGAGAATCCACTAGTTGTAATGTAATTATTTTAGTAAAACATTGTAGACGCTCCCTTGCTTCCTCGCTCTGCAAGGGGCTGGGGAGAAATGTGCAGCGTATGAGGCTGCTGTATAGAGAATCCAGTAGTTGTAATGTAATTATCTTAGTAATCATTGCAGACGATCCCTTGCTTACTCTCTCTCTACCCCTGCAGCCATTCCTGACACAGCATGATTTGTTTATTTTCTGTCCTGAGCAGATAACCGGTAAGGAAGTCACTTCGTGGCAAGACCCCTTTAAGAGGACATCTTGGCCTGCCCCTGACCATGTGGCGCACCATAACATTTCAAGTAGTAACAATTTTAAATACTTTATCAGCAACCCTTAAAAAAGGTACATGCACAAAAAAAAAAAAAAAGAACAAAAAAAAAAACCTTTGGGGCACTTCCATTTGATGCATATGGTGTCTCAGGTCATTTAACAATATGTTAAGGAGTAATTACATTTATATGATTTTAAAGTTACAAACGTGCCCTATGAAGGCAACCATAATGCAGACACACTGAAAATGTGTCAGACCCCACTGAGTTTAATTGGGAACGTTAATTGGAAGCTCGGTCACGATTCCGTGATCCATTAGAAGACATATCCAACACAGCTGTTATAGCGATATCACAACTGTAAACCTAACCATGAGCTTGATAAGCAGGGCTCTCATTGTCTTTTCGAAGAGTCCTGTCAAGATTTAAGCCGCTTCTTCCTTAGAACTCCTGCTCCAAATCATACAATCCTATACATCCCAAAGCTCAGATTCGCTCTGACACCATGTAATGCTTTCAAGTAAGGCAGCATAAATCATCTGACAGGTATCCCTTTAATTTATGCTCAGTCTAGACTCAGCCAACATTCAAAGATATACATATTCACACAGGGGTTTCAATCATTAAGTAACTTTACCACTGAACTAAGCACAGAGTGAGAGGAAATTTAAATGAATAAATTACAAGTTAAGGTGACATTTTTTCCTACAAACCCATAAATCTTTCTCCTTGGTTCTGCACGCTCTGTAACATGCTGCCTGCAGCGCATATTGCATGTTCAAATGACAGCTTCTCTTTAGTATTAGTTACCTATCCCCCCTTCTCATTCTGTATGCTTTAATTTTAACATACATATGATGCACATAATCGTTTGCTAAACCTGATCACATCTTAATAAAACTTGACAGCAGCTAGAGTTTTCTACTCACTTTCAAGAACTGGTTAAACCTACTAAATAGGGCAAAAGAAAATCTAAAAAATGAATGCCGAGACATTCTTCATTTGCCAGTATATCAAAATGAAATGAGAAACAGATCTCATAGCCGGAAATTTCTCAGACACAAAATGCAAAAAATTCCAATTTGATATTGCTTTGGTTTTCAGATGGGAATTAAACACCTTATTTTGCGGTTATAAATCATGCATTGGAATTCTACATACTACATAGAACTTAACACATGAAGAAAACAACTGGTGCTAAAAGATGTTTGCGTGATCTCGAAAAATTGACTATTTATGATGTGGATTATGTGCACGTTAAAAAAAAAAAAAAAACTGAAAAATTGTGCAGGGGCGTGCGACAGGACTGCTGCTGCTTGTAATATTAATAGCAATGTATATTATACAATGAATACACATGGAGCAGCATACATGTGCCAGATGCAAAGTGCACATGATAGGACATGTGGACCCTCAAAATAGAATCTTCAAAAGGAAGGATTAGTTGGAGTTTTTAAGGACTTGACAGGTCAATTTGTAGACGATGCACTGCTAGCAGCTCAAGGCAAGACGCAGCAGCATTTTTCTGATAGGCAGCCCCTGATATGGTTTCAGCTAGCTGAGAAGTTCATCTAGGTGGAAGCAACTTCCAGTGTTTTGAATTTACCTGGCAGTACAATTGGCATTCTGAGCCCCATAAAAGCATTTTATAGATGCTGCTAATTGAAGGGTACCTTACTTGTTTACATTTATTAAAGGGGTAAGGGTAAGTTCACACGGTGTGTTGAGCCCATGTGAACATACAGTTTTAGATAAGTATTTAGATAAGTATTTGGATCCGTCTGTCGGACCCTTATGGACACAAACACGCCTTCTATTAATGTGCAACATGATTTACATTGCTTTTAACTTGAAACACGCATCGGCATTCACACAAGTGATTGCCAATGCGTCTCATTCCGTCTTTCGGATCCGTTCCAAGAACGGACATGTCAATTCTTGGTCCGAAAGACACAGTAGGAGCCCTATTTAAAACTATAAAGGTGTGATCCTGCTGCATCAACACACATCCAAAAATGCAGCTGCGAGTTGGATTCGTTTAGAATCCGATCGCCGTTGCGTTTTTGGATTTGATTTTCGGATCCAACACGGATTCTAAATTGGATCTAAAAACGGCATGTGAACAACCTCTTACAATCTTTTCAAAAGCTCGTCAATCACTTACCTTTTAAACCTGCTTATTCCAGTGCCACCGCCAGTCCAGGTCCAACCGACCATGACATCACAAGTAGTGGACATGTGATGCTGCAGCCTGTGAAAAACTACTGGGTCATGTGAAAAACGAACAGTCACTTTAGTGGCCATGATTACTGGGACCTGCAGCGGCTCTGAAATGAATGAGTTTAAAAGGCAAGTTTTTTTCCCCCTCTATACAATCATCCCTGAAGGACTGACAAATTTTTGAAAATATGAACACCCCTTTAAGTTATGAACCATACACCAAGTCCCATCATTTTAATTTCTCCGATTGCAGTCATTGAATAGAAACACCCCTGTTCAAACTCTGTTGCTACACATCCTTTCAGATCTTAAAGGGATTGTGTCATCAAAAAATGACATTGTTTAACACATTTTTTTTGGAATTTTTGGTTATTTTTTAAAATTTTCCATATCACTTTCAGTATTTTTTATTGATTCTTAAGTTCTGCAATTTTCACTTTGGCCACTAAGCCTAATAATAGTCTGACACTTCCTGCTCTGTAGAGGAAGATTTTCAGTGTCTGCTCATTATCAGTAAAAGCAGGGTCAAACTGAAAGAAGACACCAATGTGTACAGATAACACAGAATCCACCAGTCACAAGAGGAGATAGTCACAGCTCCCCCTCTCACCTCCCTTCACAGTGATTTCTTCCCAGGTCACACAGCATGACTAGAAAACTATCCTATGGAAGTCTATGGGACAGAATCAGTCTTAAGGCTGATATGTGCATGAAGCTGCTGTAAAGTATCTCTCTGACTGCAAGCAAGAATGTCTTCCCCACAATCATATATAGACTACCAAATTGAGAAATCTACAATCAGGAAATAAAAATGACTGAGAGGAAAAGAATATGGATCATGGGCTTGATTTAATAAGTAAAAAAAAAAAAACTGGCGACCGATTCCCTTGCTCACACAGCTGATGGGCTTGTTACAATGTACAGAACAAGTTTTGGCAAAAGCTTTTAACCCGAGTCCATGACACGACAGCGATTTGTGCTGCTGTGGTATTTGGGCTTTATAAAACAAGCAGCATTTATGCGTTTTCCTGACACATATTAGACATCAGAGCACAAGTGAAAAATATGCTATGTAAACATAACCCTTTTTATGGCATTTATATGGCAGTGGTCCATGAAAAGCTAAACCTGGGCACACACCTGCAATATACCAAGGTGGTATCCAGGGCTGTGGAGTCAGAGTTGTGGTCCATTTTGGTGGTGTCAGAGTCATTATAAAATGGACCGACTCCCAAAATATTTAATAAATTGGCCCAGGTCAATGCAGTGCCAAGATCAAGAGGAATTGGGCCTTGCCAGTGCTCCTGCTCCCAGGTCTTCAGCCTCATCAGATAACTTTGAAAAAGTATTTGGATGACATGGAGCAGGCAAAGCATTGCCGCAGGGGAAAAGATTTCGCTCCCATAGCAAACAGAGTTATGCACATTCCTGTCATGTAACTGCATTGTTACGGTTTTGCTCCTGGTGGTGGGACAATATTTTTCTTCTTGTTACTACAAATTACAACCTGTTTTCACATTCCCTAATAGCTCAGTGTGTTATTCGGTTGATTCCCAAGTAAAAGGTCACTGGTTCCAGCAGCCATGAAGAAGATTTCCCAA
This sequence comes from Phyllomedusa bahiana, assembly GCA_025379985.1. NCBI lineage: Eukaryota > Metazoa > Chordata > Amphibia > Anura > Hylidae > Phyllomedusa > Phyllomedusa bahiana. The sequence goes on along the minus strand of JAODAL010001308.1, from coordinate 11,460 downwards.
GAAAAGAGAAACAGCATTACCCAGCTCATGGATAGCGTCTCTTGGCCAAAAAAATTGCCAAACTGCATCATGTGAGGCCATGACAGCTGGAAGAATATGAAATGAAGTCCGTCCATTCAAAAGCCGAGAGGTGGACGTCCAGGGGAAATATCAAGTCAGCTCATCACAAGATCTATCAGTTCTTACACGACAGACGTGGCAGTGGAGGTGGCTTGTAGGCTTCATAAGAATGAGATCACAAACGTCCATGCAAGCCACGAGCAACACGCATTAGGCAGGTCCGGAATTGATGGCCCTGAAAAAAGGGGAAGAAGCCGCGAAACGTTGGCTCAAGTTTGCAAAAAAGTACAACAAATTGAAGATTGGAAAAGGGCGATTTGGAGCGATGAGATTCCATAGCCGTGATGGTAGCAGTAACATTATGTTGGAATTGCTATTCTGTCTCTATGTAATTAAAGCCAGCAAAACTTTGCACCTAACACATGGACATAAACGGGAGGTAAGCACAACTGTGCTCATAAAAAAGAGGGGCATTGTGACTGTCATCGGGTCATGTAGTGTAAAACTCTGCAGAAGCAGCAAAATTAGAAGACTCCAAAATTATTCAGTGCACACTATACAAATTAATACATGAGGACAGTACTACAAGCTCTAACTGACCATTACAGTCTATGTAGAGGTGCACCCTCTCAAAATCCACAGTCGCTCATTCAAGTGGTAAGCGACAGCCGAGTAAATGCTTGCAGCATTGCAGTCTGTATGCTTTACAAACTTCTCAGAATGCTAGGTATGTGAACTTCACCTCACTGATAAAAGGCAATTCAGATTGCAATCTAGTCACATTTCATCTATCATATGAACGGAGTCACTGAATCGCATCTGCGAGGTTTTCTAGATACGTGTCATACTGTACAAGACTGATGGACAATTATCACTCATTTTCACCTATTTTAAATTTCTCTTTACAATAGGAAATAGAAAACGAAAATCTTGAGATATATATATATATAAATAAATAAAGTCAATTCCAAAAAAGTTGGGACATTAAACAAATTGTGAATAAAAACTGAATGCAATAATGTGGAGGTGCCAACATCTAATATTTTATTCAGAATAGAACATAAATCACAGATCAAAAGTTTAATCTGAGTAAATGTAACATTTGAAAGGAAAAATATGTTGATTCCATATTTCACAGTGTCTTCCAAAAAAGTTGGGACAAGTAGCAATAAGTGGCTGGAAAAATGACATTGAGCATATAACGAACAGCTGGAAGACCAATCAACACTAATTAGGTGAATTGACAACATGATTGGGTATAAAAAGAGCTCCTCAGAGTGTCAGTGTCTCTCTGAAGCCAAGATGGTAAGAGGATCACCAATTCCACCATTGTTGTGCAGAAAGATAGTGCAGCAATACCAGGATGGTGTTACCCAGCGTAAAATAGCAAAGACTTTAAAGTTATCATCATCAACCATACATAACATCATCAAAAGATTCAGAGAATCTGGAACAATCGCTGTGCGTAAGGGTCAAGGCCGTAAAACTCTACTGGATGCTCGTGATCTCCGGGCCCTTAAACGTCACTGCACCTCAAACAGGAATGCCACTGTCAAGGAAATAACGGAATGGGCTCAGGAATCCTTCCAGAAAGCATGGTCAGTGAACACAAGCTGAAACTCTACAGTGCAAAGAGGAAGCCATTTCTAAGCAAGCTCCACAAGCTCAGCCGTTTGCACTGGGCCAGGGGTCATTTAAAGTGGAGTGTGACAAAATGGAAAACTGTTCTGTGGTCAGATGAGGCACGATTTGAAGTTCTTTATGGAACAGTGGGACGCCATGTCATCCGGACCAGAGAGGACAAGGACAACCCAAGTTGTTATTAACGCTCCGTTCAGAACCCTGCATCACTGATGGTATGGGGTTGCATGAGTGCTTGTGGCATGGACAGCTTGCATGTCTGGAAAGGCACCATTAATGCAGAGAGCTATGTTCAGGTTCTAGAACAACATATGCTCCCATCTAGATGTCAGCTCTTTCAGGGAAGACCCTGCATTTTTCAACAAGATAATGCTAGACCACATTCTGCAACAATCACAACATCATGGCTACGTAAGAGAAGGATCCGGGTACTGAAATGGCCGCCTGCAGTCCAGTTCTTTCACCTATAGAGAACATTTGGCGCATCATAAAGAGGAAGGGCAAAAAAGAAGGCCCAGAGATTGAACAGTTAGAGGCCTGTATTAGACTGAATGGGAGAGCATTCCTATTTCTAAACTTGGAGGGAAACTGGTCTCCTCTGTCCCCAGACGTCTGTTGACTGTTGTAAGAAGAAGGGGGGATGCCACACAGTGGTAAAAACGGCATGGCCCCAACTTTTTTGGGATTTGTTGACGTCATGAAATTTTGAAACAACATATTTTTCACTTAAAATGATATATTCTCTCATAAACTTTTGATCTGTGATTTGTGTTCTATTCTGAATATAATATTAGATGTTGGCACCTCCACATCATTGCATTCAGCTTTTATTCACAATTTGTTTAGTGTCCCAACTTTTTTGGAATTAAGGTTGTACACGCACACGGCCTATGGTTACGTAGCCCCCTATACAACAAGCTGTGAAGCATTAATGGCCACATGTATGAAAACTGTTTAGGTCTAAGACTTTCTTTGTTGCCCATAGCAACCAATCAGCGAGCTTCTTTAATCTCAGGTAGTGCTCTGAAAAAATGAAAAGGGCACCCTAATTGGTTGCTTCGGCAACAACGAAAATCTTAGACCAAGACAGTTTTCGTACATGTCCCCCTAGGTGTTCAGACATCTTTCTATCACAACCTACATTAACCTTCACAGCAATTTGTGCTTTTCTATGGGACTGGACTAGATAGGCTAGGCTCACACCTCACATGCATCAAAGAACCGTGATTGCTAATGACCCTGATACTGGTTGATCTTCCTTGGACCACTTTTGGTAGGTATTAACCACTGCATAGTTTTAAAGATCCTCTTATCCAGTTGTCTAGCCGGCATGATATGGCCCTTGACAATCAGATCTCTACGCTTGTCTATTTCTCTTGCATCCAACATTTCAACTTCAAGAAAGCACTGTTCACTTGCTTAACAGGTGTCAAAGTAATGCAGTTATTAATGTTATACTTTTTACCTGTTTTTAACACTATAGCCAATTTCTGAAAAGTACCACCACTAATGACATAATAGGGAAGATTCCAGATATAAAAGCATTAAAAAAAGCAGCGCTTTATTAAAACTACAATACTATAAGGCCTCATACACACAACCATATTATAATTATGTAGTATAGATCCAAGTATGGCACATAGACATCTATGGGTCCTTACTGTACACTAGAGACTTTCTAATATGTTGTACTATTGAGGTAGTTTCCCCTTGAAAATTGCTGCTAAGGCAGGACAAAGCATCTTGCAGTTGACACCAATTAGTTATTCCTTGTACATAATAAATATTCTTAAGAGTTACAATAAAAGCCCATCTGCAGTTTATAAAGACCAATGAGAGGTCAGGGATCCATTAATAAGAGCGTGTAAAGGAGTAAGAAGTGCAGCCAGATAGTACCGTTCAGCCAATCAGGTCTAGAGGTGCCATGATTAGAATAACTTTAAGAAAGCATCATCAAGGTGTAGGGACAAGTACAGGCCACCAGGGCTGTGGAGCTGGTAAGCCCAAGCTCCGACTCCTCAATTTCCCTAACACTCCCTCATACATGGCACATGTTTCAGTGATAACTTTACTGTAGTAATATGGCAACATCAGGCTTTTTATCACCTTATGATACAATAATCGGGCTATTTAGGTAGAATGTAAAACCTATTTATTGGATACAACTTTATAAAACAAAAAACTTAAATTGTAAATATGCAAAACGCTGAAGTAATAGGGGAAAAACAGTTTCCAAAAAAAAAGTATTAAATAACATTTGTTGCAGGAGTCTATGACTTTGTTCTGATAAACAGTATCGCCTCCATCAGATCCTCCTTCATAGAGAACCTCAAATATGATCTAATTTCCAGGCTAGAGAACGGCCTCTCTATACTACCGTGCGATGGTGTTAAAGCGGTGACCACATGGGCAACATCTCTAACAATTTCAGAGTATAAAGGAACTGCCTCCTGCACAGTCAGTTCTGATTAACGATTGAACTCTTCTACTTCTTTGAGAGCAAGAGAAAATTTTTGCTGAAATCTGGTCAATTTGTTTGCTATGGGAGTGGAATATCTTCCCCTGCGGCAACGCTTTGCCTGCTTCAGGTCATCCAAATACTTTTCAAACTTAAACGTCTCATCTGAGGAGGCTGAAGATATGGGAGCAGTAGCACTGGCAAGACCCAATTCCTCTTGCTCTTGGCACTGCATTGAACTTTACCAATTTATTACATATTTTGGGAGGGAGCAGGTCCATTTTATGACGCTTCTGACTCCACCAAAATGGACACAAACTCCCCAGTGCTGCAGGCCACACAATGCTCCTTAGGAAAATACAATATGCATATAAGCTCAAGAAAAGAGAGCTAGGTCACTGGTGCCACCAATACAAAGGGACGCTGCTACCAAAAGGTAGCACCAAAGACCTAGCTTTCTTCCCTACAGCTAGCATATATGATTAGAACAGCTAAGACAATGAAACACCTCTCTAATCTCCTGTTCAGAGTGCTGTTCAGCATCACTTTATAAAAACATCTTAGAAATGCTCATGGTATTTGTAGTTTGCCTGCTAACAGCCTGTTGAAATGCTGGTGTCATTAGAAGCTCATAAATATGTGTATGGGCCACTCCTGTAATCTACTACAATTTTCTCATCACTTTTAAAAAGGAAACTACCAATACATTTTTTCTTCTAACACATGGCTGAGAAATATACTATTATATGGATTATTTTATTTATTTTTTTTTAAAATCAGGTGATTTTTTTTTTCTTTTAATTTTTTTTAAAGTTCCCCTAAGTACACGACTTCCTTGCCTGGGTCCTCAATTTCTCCTTTGATATCTCTGACAACACAGCAGTGAGAGGATTGCTTGACAGTTCTTCTTCCAGGCTGGCTATGGCCTGAGAGGTGTAAGTATTATCAGCTGGACCTGATGAGCGTAAAGAAACAACCTTCCTACTGCAGAAACTATTAACATGTTAACCTTTCAAGTATTACTCTTTTCATTGCCCTGTAGTTTAGTCTAATCTTCTATATCCCTGTCCAGAGAACAATAGAGGGATCATTATGTTATTACCTACTATTTGTAACGTGACTACATAGACATAAGCAGCACCAACAGTAAAAGGAGATTAGTCTGCTGTCATTTAGGAGTTTTATCTCTTTATTAATCACACCGAGAAAAGGACAATATTTTATATGTAATTTTTAATTGCATACGACTGTTTGAAAAATGGTTTTCCAGGAATAGTGGTTTCATCAAAAAATGTGTCCTATTTAATGTTATTTTACTTTGTTGAACACATACATTTGCACTCTACAGTGTAAATCATTTGAAATGAATATCTAAAAGTTCTATGAAATTGCTACTTCTGCTCCTTTCTGTCCTCCAGGGCAGCAAGGAAAACTGAATTCAACTCCGATCAGTTGCCAAATTACCATAAATTACAGGCATTACGTTGCCTACATGGATATTGTACGTGGCTATCTTTCAGCAGTCTGCTTTCAGCTTGTTAAAACAAGTTAACATGCACAAGTGCATATGAGGTTATGTCATTTCTTACAGTTTGGAATGCAAAAATGGTTGGCATTTCAAAATCTAAGTCCTAAGATTTAACAGCATATTTTTCACACATACAGATTTGCAAGCCAAAACTTAAAAAAGGGAGATAAAAGAGGAGGAAAAAATGCAATAAAAACAAAAAAGCATAAATGTGAAAGGAACGAGAACAAGCATAAGAAAAGGAAAGTGTAACAAAGTGTAAAAAAACCTATTACACCTATTTGTTTTCCGTATAAATTGCTATCTGTATAATGCTGGTTAATACGATTAAGGCAATACCAAATTTGAGTTTGTTATGTTTTAGTATTTTTCTAAAAATAAAACCTTTTTCTAATTTTTAAAATTTCGCTGAATTGCTGTATTCTGCGACCGATAATTTATTTTTTCTTCAATTTACGGAGTTTGAGGGCTTGTCTTTTTGTGGGCTGAAGTTTAGTTTTTACTGCTATCATTCTGGGACACAGGCAACATTTTGATCACACTAATTCAAATTTTATGGGGACACAAAATCACTATGAACCCCCCGCCGCAATTTAGGAGTTGAGACTCCTTTTTTTAATCTTCAGTGTTCACCGCATGAGATACATAACATTATATTTAAGTAGATCTGACTTTTACAGAAACGGCGATACCAATTATGTGTAACTTTTTTTTTAATGCAAAATGGCATAAGGGGGATGTTTTGAATTGTTAGCCCCTTACCGACGTTTGACATACCCATGGTCGGGAAGGGGTTCCCACAATTTGACGTATGGGTATGTCATGGAGATCTTGCAAGCTCACAAGCGGAGCTTGCAAGATCGCTTATGGGACCAGCAGTATATTACCGTTGGCCTCATGCTGCATCACCCTCGGCTGGAGTGCGCTCTGGGCGCGGGTGATTAACCCCTTAGCTGCCACGATGTATTACATTGCGGTAGATAAGACAAAGGCAGAAGGAGGGAGTTCCTTCTGCCTTCCATCAGTGCAGCAGCGGCGATCGTGCTGCGGTTGTCTCCTCTCTGGACAGCCCAGGATTGTAAGAAACACTTCTGGGCAGTCTGTGATGTTACCGTGCCACACAATACATTGTGAGTGACAGTCACCATGGAGACCATTATATAGCAGCAATGCTGTGTACTGATCTCTATTGTATAAGTGATCTGAAGATCACTGATACAAATCCCCTATGGGAAAATGTGGAAAAAAAGATGAAAAGGTTAAAAAAAACCCACAAACATGAAAAATAAAATAAAGACACATACACCATCCTTTCCCCCTTTACAAACGCTAATTGCCCCCCAAAAATAAAGTATGCATATTTAGCATTGTCACGTGTGTAACAACCTACCCTATAAATTGGTCATGTTAATCAACCCGCACGATAAACAGCGTAAAAAAAAACAAAAACGTCACAGAACTGCGATTTTTGTTCATCCTGCAGCAGATAAAATTGAATATAAAGCGATAAAACTCGCCAAAGTGGTACCAAGTAAAACGTCAGTTCATCCCACAAAAAAAAGCCCTTACACAGCTCTGTATACAGAGGAAAAAAAAAAAAGTTATGGTTATCAGAAGAAGTAATGTTTTAAACAATATATATATATATATATATATATATATATATATATATATATATAAATTATATATATATATTTTATTTATATTTTTTTTTTTTTTAAGCACTTAGACAAAAAAAAAAAAAAAAACCTGTATAAATTGGGTATTGTAATAGTCAAATCGACCCAAAGAGTAAAAATAACTTTTAACGGACAATGCATGGTGAACACAGTTTAAAAAACAAAACAAAAAACACACTACTAGGATTGCATTATTTTCTTCACCCTGCTTTCCAACAAACGGATTTAAAAGCGATCAAAAAGCCTTGTCCCCCAAAAATGATACCAATAAAATCAGATCATCCCGCACCATATACAGCTCCGTTGACAGAAAATAAAAGAGGTATGGCTCTCGGACTATGGCGATGCAAAAATGTGTTTTCCTTTTTGAATAAAAGTGTTTTTATTGTGTAAAAGCAGTAAAACAAAAAAATATACAAATTTGGTATCACTTTAATCGTATCGTATATAAATTTCATTTATACCGCACGGTGACCGCTGTAAAAAAATAAAAAAACACTACTAAAGTTGCTGTGTTTTGTTCAAAACACCTCACAAAAACGTTAATAAAAGTGATCAGTGTCACATGCACCCCATAATGGTACCAATAAAAATGTCAACTCATCCTGCAAAAAACAAACCCATAATCAGTAATAAGTATACAGAAAAATAAAAAGTTATGGCTATTAGACTATGAGGACATAGTTCGCATTTCTATTGTGTAAAAGTAGTAAGACATAAAAAACGTTGTAATTGTACCGACTCCCTTGTAAATTTATCATGTCAATTATCCGACATGGCGAATGCTGTAAAAATGAAGCCCAAAAAACAATGGCAGAACTGCGTTTTTTCCTACTTTTTCATGACCCAATGTTATAAAAACTATGGAACACCTGTGTGTCCAAATGCACAATACACCCATAGATGAGATCCCTGAGGGGTGTTGAATCCAAAATGGGGCGACTTCTGGAAGGTTTCACCTGTTCTGGTAGTTTGGGGGCTTTGCAAATGCAACATGGCCCCACCAAAATTTGCGTTCCAAAAGCCAAATAGCACTCCCTACCTCATATGCCCTGCCATGCGCCCAAACAGCAGTTTACACCTACATGTAGGGTATTGCCGAACTTAGAAGAAATTGCGTAACACAATTTTGGATGCTTTTTTACCAGGAATCCTTATAAAAATTAAACATTTTCAACTAAAATTGCAGATTGTTGGGAAAAAATTATTTTTTTCCCCCATTTTCAGAATTTGTGAAACACCTGTGGGGTCGATATACTCACTACACCCCTGGATATATTCCTTAAAGGGTGTAGTTTCCAATTTGGGATCTTTTTAGGAGTGTTTATTAAGCTTTAGCACCTTAGGGTGTCCGTAAATCTGTAACGGCATCTAAATAGAATTGTATTGAAAATGAGACCCCGAAGTCCGGTAGGTGCTCCTTCTATTCTGAGGCCTGTGGTTGAGCCAAATAGCGCACTAGGGCCACGTATGGGATATCTCTAAAAACGACAGAATCTGGAGAATTGGTGTTGAGTTGCATTTACCTGGTCACATCTACCGTGTTCCAGTGAATAATGGATAAAAATTGAAAATCCGCAAAAAAAAAAAAAAAAAAAAAAAAAAAAAGTGAAATTTTGAAATTTCACCTCCACTTTAATTTCTGTGAAATACCTAAAGGGTTAACATTCTTCCTAAATGCCGTTTTGAAGGGATCTAGTTTCTTAGCTGGGGTCAGTTATGGGGGTGTCTAACATGAAGGCCCCTCATCAAAGCCATGTCAGAACTGGACTGGTCCCTAAAGAAAACTATTTTGCAAATTTCCTTGAAAATGTGAAAAATTACAACTAGACATTTAAAGAATAATGCCAACCTACAGTAGACATATGGTAGATGCTAGCAATAAACTATTTTGAGTCGGAATAACGATCTGTCTTACAGACAGACATTTTTTAACTTTGAAAATGACAAATCTTTCCCAATATTTTTCACAAATAAACAAGGATTGTATGGACCGAAATTTCTTACTTACTTAAAGCATGATGTGTCACGAGAAAGCAATCTCCGAATCACATGAATAGGTAAAAGTATCAAAAAGTTATTCTCACATAAAGTGACATGTCAGATTCCAAAAATGGGGCTCTGTCAGAAAGGCCAAAGCTGGCTGCAGCAGTAAGGGGTTAATACTTTTTTTAAACACTTTCATTTTAATTTACTTTAACAATTAGTCCACCCCCTTGAACATTTGATCACTGACATATATGGCAGTACTGAGGTGCTGTCGTACACAGGTTTTTGTTGATCTACTATTACACCCTGCTTAGACGTACTAACATGGGATTTATGGAGGCCTTCATAAGGCTTCAGCCTACCATGACCGATATTATGACGTACAAATGTTAGAAAGGGTTTTTCCAGTTAAATCTGATTTCGGAATTTTCAGCAAATTCAATTAATAGTACAAAACATAATTTTTTGTAGCACTATTGCAGTTTTAATATATTGAGCTTAATTAAAAAAAACAAAAAACAATACTGGTTTCATCTCACACAAATATAGCTACACAAGTTGTCTGCAAGAAAATTAAAAACTATAATACAAGAAATAATTACCTTGTTAAATACTTCAGAAAAGTTGATGTCTTCTCGTAAAGCAGTTTTGGTCACTTCATCTGGCATTAACATCTGTTAAAAGAAAAAAAAAAGTTAAAGGAGCCTCATCTAATCAAAATCTATAGAAAGTTTAAGCACTTCATTTTCTTAGGGACACTGACATACAGAGCCGTATTCCTCAGCCAGTTGTTTGGGAGGCTCATGTGTCTGTTGGGCACACTGCTTGTGACTTGGATAGTAGTTCTAAATAATACTATGGCACTAGGTGTAACATGAAATTACTTAGCCCCTTAAGGCCAGAGCTCTTTAAGGACTTGAGTACACAGCATTATTTTATTTTTTTTATTAACGCTTTGATAGAAATCAAAATGTGGTATAAATGACATGATAGCTTGATTATGCAGTTCAGTAGGATTACTGCAATTTTACATTTTTATTTTATGTTTCCATATTCTAAGTGGAGAAAAAGTGGAGAAAAAAATGGCCTGCACGAGTTTGCAAAATATCCAATAAACCATACAGTGCATAAGTATTTATATGCTTTAATCAATACATACAGTTGAGCTCAATAGTTTACATACACTGGCAGAATTTTAGCTTTCTTGACCTTTTTTCAGAGAATATGAATGATGACACAAAAACTTTTTTCCCACTCATGGTTAGTGGTTGGGTGAAGCCATTTATTGTCAAACTACTGTGTTTTCTCTTTTTAAATCATAATGACAACCAAAAACATCCAAATGACCCTGATCAAAAGTTCACGTACCCCAGTTCTTAATACCATATATTGCCCCCTCTAACATCAATGACAGCTTGAAGTCTTTTGTGGTAGTTGTGGATGAGGCTCATTATTTTCTCAAATGGTAAAGCTGCCCATTCTTCTTGGCAAAAAGTCTCCAGTTCTTGTAAATTCCTGGGCTGTCTTGTATGAACAAACTTTGAGACTCTCGGTTCACATATTTTGATCAAAAGATGTTTAAGCTGGTGTGTTTTCTTATTTTTTTCTCTCTGTATAATGGAGGTCGGTTGACCCAGTGACAGGCCGTGAATTGGCTCTATTGAGAGGTAAGAATAGTGTAGCACTGCCCGATTTTGAGATCACGTTGAAAGTCGTGGACAGCTTAAACATCTTTTGATCAAAATATGTGAACCGAGAGTATCAAAGTTTTTTCATGTATGATAGATAGCATAAATGCTTCTTTAGGGATTTCCACGTAGTGTATTGCCCGTCTTGTATGAACTGCACACTTGAGATCTCCCCAGAGTGGCTCAATGATATTAGGGTCAGGAGACCGAGATGGCCACTCCAGAATCTTCACTTTGTTCTGCTGTAGCCAATGACAGGTCAACTTGGCCTTGTTCCAGAAGTTTCGAGGCTTGTCTCTGTGCTGTTTGGAGTATTGTAGGCGAGATACTTTGTGGCATTTACACAGTAATGGCTTTCTTCCGGCGACTCGCCCATGTAGCCCATTTTTCTTCAAGTGCCTCCTTATTGTGTATCTT